>CANUEY010244021.1:0-31433 GCA_948099555.1 Croton setiger
TTATTTTCTGGAATTAGAAATACGAGTTTTCTAATTTTTGTTAATTTTTCCAAATAAACACTCAATTTTCTGTAAAATCTTTTTAAATTTTCCGGAAAAGTTAAACTTTCTTTCTAACTTTCAGACTTGTCTACGATGGTAAAAAAATAAATATGTTATTAGTTAATAAAATCTTAATTGAAAGAATAGATAATTGTTATAGTCATAAAAGGTAAATGGTTGTGCTTTACACAATAAAATTTTATCACATCACACTAATACAATAAAAGTGTTTTGTACAGTTGGTTAACATATATGCAACTTTGTTAAAAGGTTGCTGGTTTGAGCCTTAAAATTACTACTATTTCAAATTTATCATAGTAGTCTTTTTATTGCTCAACCCACTTGACTTGACAGTAGAGGATAATTATGTAATTTTCATTTTTTAACACCCTAAACTACAGCATTAATGCCTAACTAGTGGGTCCCGAAAAGTTCCCAATAATCGCATATAAATTCAGCTATTTCTATTCTTTCCCGCATTTTCTTTGATTTGGGCTCCGAAAATTCGCGCCCTCCCGCTCCCAGTGTCACCTACTCACAGCCACCGGAAACGAGCTTCGGTAAGAGTTCTCCAACCCTAAATCTCAATTTATCGACTGTTTGTTTGCTGAGATAACAATTGAATCTAAATTAGCTCATATAAAACTTACAATTAATCAAGCCCTAGCACTCTTATGTAGTTTTTGTTTTTCAATTAATCATACCCCGCCATTTGCATTGCCAGTAGTGAGTTTTTATCTTAAGATTCTCTATCTACTCTTATTAGTTCTCACTATCTATCTCAAAATCCTTTTTATTTTAAACTTTCTTAATTCTGATTCTTGATTGGATTCGCTTGTTTTTTGAGTTTGATTATTTTTTTATTTCAATTTAAATCAAATTTTTATATGGCTGTAGCAATTTGATTTATGTACTCATGAATTATGATAGTAATTGTGAACTTTGATGTCTTTAAACATAAAAAACTTAATGTTTATTTTTATCTGTTAGCTTCTGCATATTGTTATTTTACTTTGTGGCTGTTACTCTATAGTCTTCTTTGTCACCTTTTAAGTTGTATGTTATTGTGGTTTCCTGAGATTAAGTTAGAAAAGCTTCATACCTTTAGAAAGTTTCATATTTTTTATCTGTCGGATCCTTCAAAGTTTTATTTTCATAAAGAAAATGTGTTATTTGCATAGCTCAGGTGTGCATTCGGTTTGCAGGATTTGGATAAATCAGGTACTTGACAATTCGGCTAAGATAAATTGGGTAATTTATTAGGGGAAAATATTTTGATTGATTTTTTTTTTTTTTGCAATGTGCTCTTTCTTAAAAACAATATGCAATGTTAAATAGCTCACAGCCCAGCAGTACCTTTCGGTGTCTCTCTTGCCAATCAAAACCTAATCTCCAATTGATCTCTGCATCTCTCTCCACTTTCAGAAAACCAGAGAAACCCAACACCCGTAAACTTAGTCCAAACCCTGATACCCCCAAATTCCTTCACAAAGGTAAATCTGGTAAGAGTACTCCAGCCCTAAATCTCAATTTATTGGTTGTTATGAGAAAACACTGGAATCTAAATTCCATGTTATAAAACTTTGAATTACTGAAACCTAGTGCTATATCTTTTTCAATGTTTTCCATAAAATTGCAAGCTAAGCACTTTTCAAGAAGTAAATCCTTGAAATTTGTTAAATTGTTACTGAATGAATTAGGCATGTTACTACTAAAATAAACAATATTTAATTGACATTTGTTGGTTTGTTGCGGAAGTCTTTTTTTATATAAATGTGAGTTTATGAATGTTTGATTGGTTTGCTTACTGAAATAGGTTGGTTTGTTACTAAAACTGGTTAGTTATTGAATGTGAGTCTGAAATTCTTGAGTTATTTTTATGAATGTGAGTTTATGAGTGACTATTGAAACCTATTATTGAATATGAGTAATGAATTTCTGAAATTTGTGAATTGGTATGCCATTACTTAAACTTGTTAAAATGTAGAATTTGAAATTATAATGAATGAAATTTGCAGAAATATAACTGGGGGTTTTCAGGTTCAACCCGACTAGAACCAACCTAACCTGTGAAAAAGAACCAACCCACCCACTATTTTGTTTCAGCTTTGTCCTATAATTTTCCATCTTTCGGCTTGACAATTTCAGGTCGGATTGAACTCAAAATTTATTCATTGTTTGGTTGCTGAGAAAACACAGGAATTTAAATTCCATGTTACAAAACTTTGATATACTGAAACCTAATGCTATCAATTTTTCTTTTCAATGTTTTCCATAAAATTTTAGTCATTGATGAAATTGAATAATTAGCAAAGGGAATCTGGTGGTTTACCTGCTAAAACGTGGTTGTAAAACTTTGCATATCTGGCTTTTTGTAGGACATGGACACATCAAAACCTGCAATTTTTGTGAATGGTGCATTGTTGCCGATGCATGTGAGGAAGAGGGTCCGGACAGTTATTCAAGTTGTTGGATCTGATCGTGGGTTTGTTACTGGAAAAACCACCGATGATCATCAACTTGTTGTGAAAGGCACACCGCCATCTGCTGCTCTTACAAATTTTGTTGAGGTTATTGGCATTGCTGAAAGTGACAAATCCATCCAAGCTGAAATATGGACAAGCTTTGGGGACTCATTTGGTATGATATTTCTTTCATTTTCATTTTCTTTTGTTGCTTTTGCTCCAGATTTCTCCTTTAACCAGTTGGCAGTTACCAGTGTGTTGAACTATCTGACATTTCCCATTTTGCTTTTCCAAAGGCAAATTTTCTCCTTTGGTTTTCATGTTTTGTTGAAATGGGTTAAAGTATTTCTGCACATTGGTTTTTGTTGTAAATGATTTTCATAAAATGTTATGGCATTTCATTGTCAGGTTGCTACATAGTTAAATGTTTATTCTTCTCACATGTGCATGTACTTTTATTGAATTGAACAATAGTTCGACCAAATTTTATCATTTATAAACACATTTGATGTTTCACATTCATTTATACCAAACAGAGGTTAAGGTGTTTAAATGTGCTGGATGCACATCATTTGCATCCAATCACTGGTGGCTTGCTGAAGTCTGACTATGTAACTAGAAATAGAACTAAATTACTTATGTACATAAATGGAAAAACATTAGTAGCAATTAATCAAAATGCATTTTATTTGTTGTGGAAATTGTTTTTTTATTTTCTTAATTATCAACTGTTGATCTTTTTTTTTTTTTTCTGTTGCTAGGAAGTTACATTATGGTTCTATTGTCACTGGTCATCTTTTATAGAAATAGACGAATTTGTTTTATCTCGATTGAAATGTCATGGTTAATCAGTTCTGATTGACTCGTGTGCTTACCCTTCCATTGCATGCTTTGTGATGCTGCTAGCATTTTGGAATGGGGATTATAAAAGGTGTTTTACATATGATGTGTTTATAAGCACTAGCCTGATGTTTTGTGCTATATGATTGTAATCTTTTATGTGGCTGTTAAAACTCTTATTTCTTACTTTGGCAGACTCATATTCCTACAACCAGCTCTGTCAACTGGCAAATGGAGAATACCAGTCCTTGTTCCTTTGAGGTGTTTCTTATTTCGGACGGTAGATGTGCTGAATTTAGTTGGTCTATGAAATTTCTTGAATCAGCAGGTTCAGATTGTTCATTTTTAGCAAAGTACAATTATAGTTTGCATCATTGAGTTTGACCTTTCTGTTTCATACATTGATATTACTTTTCACATGCCTTTTTCTTTCCAAATAGAATTGCCCATTATTATATTTAGGATAAGTTTGCTAGTTTTTTTTTTTTTGTTGGAGACCAGCAAGAATATTTCTTCATTTATTTGATTTTGATGCATCCAACCGAAGTAGCTAGCACATAATTGAATGGAAGAAAACAAATGTGTACTTTTGAGATTTGCAAACTGATCTAATAGGGGAAGAAAACATGAATTGAACAATTTGTTTCTTATAATTTGGTCCTTGAGAATTATTTTCTGAAAATTTAAATGTATAATACCCTCTAAATTGCCAAAATACATATTCATGTTTCCATCTTTTCCGCGAATTTTCTATTGGCACCCGATGTGAATGACCCATTGTGTTCGTGAACTATTCAAAATTGATATATTCATGCTCATTCTACGTCATTCTCATGGTTTTTTTTCTAAATGGTCCTTAAAAATTTATCCAAATGGTTCCTTCTTCAAGCTCCAACAATGCTGGAAGGACTTGTTAGCATTTTTTCAACCTTAAATTTGAATCTCCAAATCCGGCAATAAAACATGTAAGTGAGCGTATTAAATGAAATTCTGAGCTAATTAAATGAAATTCTCGTAGTGAGAATTTCAAATGTCTTAAAATTCATCCTATGGTCATTGATTTACCCCACATGTTTCAAATTTGTCTCCAAGTCTAAAAAGCAAAAATGAAATCTCAGATGGTTTTAATCCATTTATCCATGTTTCAAATTCCAAATTCAATCATCTCTTCATACAAAATATTAAAATATTGGTACCAATAGAAATGTAATGCGAAGGGGTTTACTTAATTATTATTATTATTGTATTATATTTTATATGAAAATATGATTATTTATTTTATTATCAATTAAATATTAATGTCATTTAAAAAAAAAAAATTGATATAGATTACTTATCTTTTTGAACTCCACCTACCAGCTAATTCTGAATCAATATCAGGAAAAAAAAAAATCTCAGAACAAAGTTGAAACAATGTCCCAAAGATTGGTTTTTTATTTAATGTTTTCATTATAAGAAACCTGAATGGGAAATTTCTTATAATTTATAAAACTGGAATACTACGAGTATCTATCATATAAGTGTTTCTAAATTCTAGAATAAAAGATAAACAACTACACAACCTTGTTCTTCATGGACAGAAAGTGAGATCATAATTAGCTCCACCGGGCGCAAGCAAATGTGCTTGACTATTCATCATAAGCATGATCCTTTAAATTTTTTGAATAATCTGTGGGTTTGCAACACTACACGTGCACTTTTACGGAATTTCCATTTTTTACAACCAACTGATCAATTTTCACCGGAACCACCTCTCGGAGATATTGACAATGACAAGTTAAAACCATTTACAAATTGTTATTTCCTACTTTGAATTCTGCAACAGAAAAGCACCGTTACATGAAACTTGTATGGAGCTACATGTAAATTTTCTAGTTGAATCGGTGGAACAGACTGTTCGGCTCCAAAATTTGGCGATTAATGGAGTAGTACAAGTAACTCAAAATCGGTGATATCATCGATTTGTGTTGTTGCCCAAACTGTATGTGCACAATTGTTGGCCAAAGTTACAGTTGCTGTGTGAGCTCTGCATTCTGTACATTAATTTCAACCTAAAGTTAATTTCTCCAGAGATATGTCGTAAGTAAGTTTACTCTTAAGATTTTAATTAGAGTCCCCTAAACTAGCATTGATTGATTATATTATTTTTATAAAAAAATAAAAAAAAGATTAATTATAAAAAATTATAAAATATAATTAATATTGAGTATAAAAATGAAAAATTGTTTAGTTTATAAATAAACAAGGCACTTAATTTAAGATATATAATAAGTGATTTGTTTCAAAGCACGTTCTATTAAAAATACTACTTTAGTTAATATTCATAAATATCTATTAAACTTAGATAATATTTATTAAGAATAATCATTATTTAATTCATATTTTGTTAGAGATAAACAATTATTTGATTACTAATAGCACTTTCGAATTTAATACTACATACGATCTATGAAAATTAAAATAATTTTAGTCACATAAAACATTCTATAAATTTAATATAAAATTATTAATTAATTAACTAATTAATTAATTCTCCTAATCTTAAACACATATAGACATAATGGTGTAAACGATGATGTACCATTTTTTGATAGATCATTCATTTGAACATTTTGACATTTTTATACCTGCAAGATTTTATGATATTTCTTTCAATAATAATCATGTACGAGGGAGTTGTCTTAACATTTAACATCAATTTTTTTTATTCTTTATTATCTTTTGCAAATATTTTTATAGTATTTATGTCGAAATGTTTGAGATGATCATAATTTATAATTAAGCAATAATTATACCTTTTAACTTATTAATTAAAACAATTCAAGCAATTTAATACCTGGCTTTAAGTTTACAATAAATTACATTTGAAATATTTTTATTTTATCATTATATATTGTACTAGGACTTAAAGTAATTTCTATTCTTAACTATTGTTTTTAAAATTCATATTATTTAATAAAGTCTAACTTACCCAGAATGTATTTGAATTAAGAGAATATCCATCAAAATTTTAGATAAAATAATCTTTTTTAATAATGTTAGAATATCTAAAATTTTAGATAAATTATTTGAACAAATAAACTTTTAATTTATAGAGAAACAAAATATAATTTTTTCATGATTCTGCTTCTTCTTCATTCTCAATTCCAACATTGCTATGAATAGACTAACCTTGAACCACCATAATAAATTCAGAAACTGATTCTTCTTTATCATGTTTAATCTCACACCTTTGAATATAACAATTATAAAAATAGTGGTGTCATAAACTGTAATGGAATAGAATTTATCACCGTCATCCATTGTCGCCATCAATTGTGGTCATAAAATGTAAAGGAACAGAATTCGAATACAAAATAAAAATAGAGAAAAATATGAAATCAAGGACGAAAGAAAATAAAGAGCGATGGTCAGAGATAGATTTAGAAACACAATTCCGGTTACTGCAACTCCATTTGACGACGATGATCGTGAAAGGGAATGAGCTTCGAGCAGCATGTCCTAGTTTGGGAAAGATTCTCTGTCGTTGTTTTCTTCCTTTATTTGATGTCGAAACAAAAAGAAAAGAAACGGGAAAAAAGAATAAAATATGAGTTATTAAGATAAAGAATAATTTAAACTATAAACAATAAAAATATACTATTTTATGAATTTTTAAGAATTTATGCTATTATCTTTTTTTCTAGGGAAATAATATGCTATTTCTAGTAAAACTAAAAGAAAAATTGGAACTTTAAAGAAATAGCACAAATTTAATAGTAAAATTAAGAAATTAATACATATTTCTAAAAATTAAAAAAAAAATAGCATATTTTTTATAAAAAATCCGAAATTGCCCCTAGTATGTATATAAGTATATGTAGACTATATATACTCGAGGGATATATACAAGTATATATAGATTATATATACTCGAGTATATATAGAAAACATATACTTGGGTATGTATTATAATTTGTAAAGTACATTGCTATAATTTATGGAGTATATATAATAGTGTATATAGTTTCATATATAATGGGTAATATGCTATTTATTCATATATACTGTCGTATATACCAACAAATGAAGAGTATATATGACAGTATATATAGATCATATATACTGTTAAAAAAACTATATATGAACAATGTATGCCAATTTGTGAAGGTCATATGTTATGATTTGTGTGGAATATATAAAATAGTATATTTGATTTATATATACTAGATTATATGTTATTTTTGTGGTGTATATATATTAGTATATATAGTTTATATATACTGTCATATATATCAACAAATAGAATTTTGCAACAGATTTTGATAACAAGCAGTTTTGAATTATTATTTAAAACAGCAAAGCAAAAATCAACAACATCAGGTCATATGCTATGATTTGTGTGAAATATATATAATAATATAAATGATTGATATATACTAGATTATATGTTATTTTTGTGGTATATCAGTATATATAGTCTATATATACTGTCGTATATATCAACAAACAGAATTTTCCAGAAGAAGAAGAATGAGGAGAGAAGAAAAAAAACGCAACAATTCTAATTCTAAGGTGAATGTTTTTTATAAGAGTATTTTAGTCCACCAATTAAAAAATATGTTGTTTTTTTGATTATTTTAGTGTAAACAACATGGTATTCAGTGTAACTAAAAATACACTCGTAAAAGGCCCATAGCATAAACAATACAAAACCCTCCTCGAAGAAAAAATTCAAAATCCAAAACCCCAAATGACTTCACCGCCACCAGCGTCACCGGAAGTGGTGGTGAACAATCGAATTCTAGGGTTTCTGATATGGCAATCCATAACCTCAACCGCCATTTTTATCATTTTCAAAACCTTTCTTCTTTCACCTCTTACTAGCAGTAACACTAACACTGCCGCTAAATTTTCACTATCCCTTCTCACTTTGCTAATTGTTCAATTATCTCACTTGTTCTTCTCTGCTTCCCTTTTTCTGCTTTCTTCTCCACAACCCTATTCCCCAGCGTCGCCTCTCCAGCTTGCCGCCGCCTTCGTCCGTTTCCTTTTTGTGGCCGGCGACTCTTCCCATGACTTCCGCCGCCGTGCTATTCTCTCTCTTAGGTTCCTTATTTTTGTTGTGGCAGCTGCTATTTCAGGGTTTCTCTCTGTAATATGTTTTTGTGGAATTAAGGAGTTCAGGATTTCGGGTTTTTGGTTTGGGTTGTTATATGCCTTCTTTTACATTTTTAAGCAGCGATGGGTTTTGGAATTCCCCATTATCCAGGTGAGCATGGTTTTGCTTTTTGAAGTTTTCATTTCATTTTTTATTTTGTGGTGCTGACTTTTTTCTCTGTACTACAGCGACCCATTTTCTATAGCTTCAAGATGAGGTTCCCTTTGGCCATTAAACAAGCTTTAAAGCTTTCCTGTACAGCTTACCTGTTTTCAGCAATGGGATTACTCCTCCCAAATCAGTTTAAGAATTATGTGACAATGGGGAAATTTATCAATGATCAGATCATCCTATTTTTTGGGAGCTTTTCTGTGTTTTTATGTTGGGAGTTAAGTCACCATTTATACCAGGTTGGTTCTATAGTATATCTTGTTGTTGCTTGATTTTTTTTTTTTTTTTCATATCACCGTATGATGCTTATTTCCTCGGATCATCTTGCATGAAGTTTGCTAGTATATGAAATCTGTTTTTGTATAATTAATATATTCTTTGCTTGATGTTTGATAGATAGAAAATATTTAAGCAACAATTACCGAGAGTATTTATTCAGGAAATTTTTTGAGTACCTACTTGCCTTAGTGTTTGAGTTAGTTAAGCATGTAGCGTTCTTTTTAGTACAATTCATCAATTGATTTATTTGTTCTAAAATTACTAGTTTGTATGGAGGCAGAAGGGGTATAGAATGCCAAACTTCTAAAGCTTTATTTGGTTACATGACTGTCAGTGTTATTTCTTGCATGTTGCACCAATATAACAGAACATTGATATATCCTACGGTACAAAACCACTAATATTCTTAAACCGTGATGACAGGTATGGGAGTTCTTTTGAGTTTTTGCCCTATAAATGATACTACTAGTGGTTGAATACAATAAGATGTGGGGAATATTTAATCGGACTTTCTGATATAATTTGTCTGTTTTTAATTGTTTGAAAAAAAATTCAATACATAAAGAGTAGTGTTACCCTCATTTTAGATTTGCATTACATTATTCTTGTAGTTTCTTGATGTCAGTATATTATTCCTTTTTCTTTTTCAGTTGAAAAATGGTATGCATGTTGGGTTGTAGCCACACACATCCATGCTCATCAACATTATTTGTCTGCCTGTCTCATATGTACTGTCTCTCACTCTCTCTGACACCCTTTGACATCTTGACATTGTTCTGAAGGTGCTACAAACTAAGAGGTTCATATTTGCACCACCAAAAGGATCAGCAGCAGCAGAAACAAATCCCAGTGAGCCTCTCCTTGCAGCTTTAGAGGAAAGCATCCCAGGTTCTCTTCCACAGTATCTTGCATATCTTGATCTAACTATGGTTTGTGAGAATAATGTTGATGCTTGGCGGCGAGCTGCATTTTTTGAAGAAACTGGTGAGATGTATAAAAGAGTTGTAGCAGTTTGCTTAAGGCCTCTGGAACTGCTTCCGTCTACTTTGGGTGCAGGCTTTGAAAGTAACTTTGCTGATAATGCTTACCAACAATCGAATAAATTGCAATCACAAGCAGACTTGCAACTAGATCAAAAGTATTATGAGCCACTAAACAACTTCCAGGTAGGGGAAATATATCATGTTTTATTTGTTTTTAAGGTTTAAGTTTATTTTATATATCATCTCTTAATGGATCATTGGAACAGTCAGGATAGGTACTCCAATATGCTATGTTTGAATTCATACATGTTTTGTTTTAGCTTTCTTTTTCAAACCAAGTAGAGCTGAATGGGAAGTTTTTAATTTACAATATAGTTACATAAAACTCCCCCTTCTCTTATGTCCAATTTACTTATTGTTCAATTACTTTGTTTAGCTAGTCAGAACTCACAGTTGAACTCTGGAATTACAAATGAGTAGGAAAGTGTATGAGAATATAGTGTTAAAAAGAAAACTCCGACTTCATGCTTACTAAAAATTAAAATTGTGAAATAAGAGATCTCAAATTCAAGAGTATGCATCTCATCCCCTTTTTGAATAATTATGAATTTATGACATCTATATATTAGAGCATGTGTGTCAGCTACTCCCTCCTACACATAAAGGCAGACTTACCTTTCTAGTTAACCCATAAAATTGACATCGTCTTGTTTTAGAAAGTTTTATGTTCTTGCTCAATTTAAATTAGTCAACTTGTCATTAAAGATTTTTATATTTTTCCACTAATTGCATGACAAGTTACATAGATGGTAATGAGATAGTTATTGGTATTGTGACAACCAATTAATACTTTATTGGAAATATAGTATTTATTAGATAGGATAATAGTAATAGTAAATAAATAAGAATATAAATGTAAAAAGTGGAAGAAAGTGTAGTTATTAGACCAAAACCAATTTTTCTTAAACAATGTAAAAGTTTTGCCATATGAGACGGAGGGAGTATTATTTAGTGACTTCAGATTTTCATTAGGAGCTGTGTGATACTGCTATTAGGCGGCATAATTTTAATGTGCTCTTTGATTAATGATCTACCATAAAATTCAACACTTATGTTATGCCTTTGGTGTGTTTTAGCATTAGTGACTTCTTGAAATTGCTCCTTTGGACAGAATGCTGTGTTTATCTGGGTTATGTAATGACTGAATCAAACTAGTGTCTGGCTGTGTTCCACTTCTGTAATGGCATCAATATCTGCTGTAGGGTGTTAATAACATAAATGATAAATTGCTTACAAAACTGGTGTTTATCTTGTTCTCTCTCTCTCTCTCTCTCTTGTGCTTCACAAGTGTTCTGGCTGCTTTCAGCATCGTTGTAGTTGGCAACAGCTTAGTGTTGTTTTCTGATAAAATGAGTTGCTCGTACTACAACAATTTGGCTGGTTCAGTGGACTGGGTTGGGCGAGAGTAGTTTCCTTTGCTTTCTATTATGGAGCCCCAATTGAATAGGCATAAACTGGATTCTTGATGTCTCCAATCTTCTTTTTAATGATCTTGCACTCTCTGCTGGTTAACTATTTTACTCCTAGGGAGAAATAAATAATAAAAATTCAATTTATAAATACCCTAAAGAAGGCAATCATATATAAACATATGTATTCCGATTATAAATTGATAGAAATTATTTTTCATGAAATTTCTTTTGTTTCATATATTATTAAAAATGTCATTGATATTTTAAGTATAATTAATTTGTTTGGGTGGCACGTGTTTTTTGTAACAAATGCGAACTGAAATGGCCAACTATGAAATTTAAGTAGCATGCATTAATATTTTAAGCAAAAGCAATTTATTTGCTAATTTTTACAAGATTGTGGATATTTGCAGCAATGTGCATGGTGTGCAAGAGCCATTTCTGCCTTAACTGTGCATTCCCATGAGGAGGATCGGTTTGGGGTTGCTCAACTGTCTGGAAGCAACGCTGCTGTTATCTCAACACTTTTATCATGCCTGCTTGCTGTTGAAACACTCATGGGGAAGAAGACAAACATCCAGACCCCTCATCAATCGATGGGGCTGGCAGGTATTAAATGGGCGACCCTAAACGCAGCAAGACGAGATTTTCCAGCAACTAAAAAGAAAAGTGGCCCGGTACATCCAAAAGCATATGCAATGGCTGATGTGCTTACAACCTCAATGTACATGATTGTATCTGCTTTTCACAATGAAATGCTTGCTAGTGACAAAGCAGGCCTTCTTGAAAAGGATTGGGTTATTTGTGGCAAGCCGCTTTTTGGTAGCAGAGAGCTCCTCCTACAGAAATTACATCTTTTCCTGGATTTTCGAGCTAGCTAGCTGTGTGCTTCCTCAGGTTGAGCTGCCCCTCTTCACCCATTGCTTCAGTAATTTGATTTCTGATTTGGAGGGTTAAAATGATAATGCAATCATATGTGATGTTTTTGGATGATCGATAATATATACCGAAGCAATGGGATAAATAGTTCGACTACAATGATCTCATTCAAATGTTTAGATTGATGGAATTATGGGCTACGGTTGTTATTGATATCCTGGTATAATGTTGATGAATAGAATGTTAACGGAATCATTGAAGAGTTGAGGAAATTTGTGCATCAAGATTTTGAGTTCTGGATTGTGAGGAAATTGTTATATGATTAATTTCAATGGATTCGAGTTTTTAAGATTTTGCTTGTTGATGGATGTTGAATTTGGAATTATAGAGTACTAATCCTAATGGCTTAAATAACATCTTTAGCAAACTTTGCAATATGTAACAATTTCAATTTCAACACAAATTTAACTTTGTAACAAAAATTGATACAATTTGAGCATTGTTTAAATAAGGGACCAAATTGAAATAGGTCACAATATTAGCCCTAATAAATCTCTCATTAAATAAAAAGTCTAGTTCCTATATTCACTCAGTTTTGAAATTGTTGCTTTTGTAAAAATTATAGTTATGTGCTTATACTATATTGGAGTCATTCCTTATACCAAATTGGAGTAATTTTAAGTTTGTTTCTTAATGGTGATTCATTTTAAAAGTTTGATTCTTAATGGGTGGTTTTAATAAATCTTACATTTTCAAACTTTAATATAAATAAATATCAACAATTTTAAATATTAGCTAAATATCATATTTTTCAAATGTGTATTTCCATTTTCACATTCTTAGTAAATACGTATATTAACTCATATATGAGAAGTACATACACTATATTTTCACAATATTTTCACATTGAAAAGTGACATTCACATAATACTTTAAAAAATATGACATTTACTAAACTTAAGTTTTCAAAAGTTGAGAGCTAGCCTAGTGGTTAGTATGTTGTATTGTAACTTATTATTCACGAATTTAAATCTCCAATCGTCTATTCTTATTTAGTTATTTTATGCTAATATGTGGATAGAGTAGATAAAGTGGAAAGGAGGATGCAGTGGCTAACTGATAGAAATTTAAACATTTAAATGTTGACTCAATAATTAAATAGAAATTTACACAAAATGGGATCAAATACCAATAAACGCGAAACCTGGGGCAAATAGGCAAACATTGTTGCACAATTAAGTTAGATGAATTCCTACACAAGATACATCACCTTCTAAGGCACCCAAAACTTAGAAAAGCTCTTTGTAGGCTCGAACTAAAGAATGCCAAAACAATTATTGATAAGTAATCTAGATTCGTGATGCAATTGATGAAAGTGATTCCTCACCTTTTTCAGCAACAAAGATAATTGCAAAAGTAAGAATTTGATTAATAAATAAACTATAATTATGTTTATAGCCATAAAAAATCTATTTATAGGTTTACAAAACTAGATCCTTAACTTAGAAGGAAAATACTCAAAAATAAAATAAAAATCATAGCTGATTAATGCGCCACGGCCACAGACACGGCCGTGTGGTGGGCAGGCCGAAAGAAGCTTTAATTTTTTGTTATTCGGTCTCATATATAGGACACGCCATGTCTGGGTGAACACACAAGTGTTGAGAATCGAACACACTGATGCTTAACCTGTGTTCGCGTCTGAAGTAATTCTAATTTTGCATAGTTAAAGGATACGGTTGTGGCACTTTTCGTGTCTGCTTCATGGTTATGGAATACAACTGTGTTGAGATCATGTTTGACTCAACTTCATCTTTACTTTCTTCTAATTCTTCAAAACTCGCACCAAGTAATGTGACTAACTTAAGCGATCCTTTAAGCTTTCTTGTGCACATCTTTAATGCTTGATTGGTCAATTTTCTTGTGCACTTCTCCAATGGATCTTTGACTGCAATCTGGTTCGTATCATTCTCCCCCTCTTGAAAAAGAATTTTCCTCAAATTTATATCATCATAAGGAGAAATATCATTAACATTAAAAGATGCACTAACTCCATACTCACCCAAGAAGTTTATCTTGTAAGCATTGTCGTTTATCTTCTACAAGATATGACACGACTTCAATGCTTCGGACCAGCCTCTACAAGGTATGTCATGGCTCCATTTGAAATATTAGCAATCTCAATAATAAATAATCATAAAATTTAATCTTATAAGCTTTAACACATCTTCTAAAAAATTCATCCACATGAACACCTTTAAACCTTTCATTTATATTCCTCAATAGATGCTCACGGCATATAACATGGAAAGCTTTAGGATACACAATGGTTACAGCCCTTGGTATACTTGCATTTCGATCTGATATAACTATCAACTCATCTCTTAAATCTATCGTAACATGCAGCCTCTAAAAAAACCACTCCTATAAAACATCATTCTCAGAATCAATAACAACATATACCAATGGAAAAATATGATTACAAACATCTTCAGCAATAGCCATCAACAAAGTTCCCCCATACTTAGACTTCAAGAAGGTTCCATCACAAAAATTTATGATCCACATCTAGGCCAACCTCTTCTTGAAACAATAAAACTAATAAAAAGATAAAGAAATCTATTATCACTATCCCTTTCATAAAAAGTAATAGTACCTAAAGAGAACGACTTCATATGCATTAAAAAAGGGAATAATAACATCAATTTAGTATATATGATAATATATATACTTTATAGTAATTAAGGAAATATAATATAGTACTATTACATATAAAAGTATATATAATAGTATATATATCACATATATACTAGTTTTCATGTAGTATATATGAGGTATATATACATGTAAATATACTTTAAACCTCTGTTGTTTTGAAATATTATACCAGTATATATATAAGTATATATGACATATATATACCAATAAATAAATCATTTAAGAACATTGTAAGTATATATACCTGGATTTTTCTCAATAAGAATTGCACGTGAAGAATGTATTGATGCATAATATGATTCATCCATACCCGTTGTATCATTATAAACCCTTTGCAAACTCATCCTTGTTCGTAATAGCTAATATCAACTTTATGCCTCCCTCTCACCATTTTCATGACATCTTTTGGTGTTGACTTTTGACCCTTATTCACCCTCATATCATGCTTCAGATACTTAGAACATAAATCAGAAGTAGCTAATGGGTGTGATTGGTAATAACTTCGAGTTCACAAGTATGATGTTTATTCACATAACGTCTAACTACCTATACATTTAAGTGAGCAACTTTAGACGCGTGCATAATCCAAGTATAACTGTCATTAACACAAATCATATGATAAAAAGATGCATTGGAACGAGTAACTCGCTATGCGAAATTCTTTTTTATAGCAATTGCCTTTATACACTTTTTAAACAAACTTTACTAGGGAATCACATTCCCACTTCAGTGTTAAAAGTAGCAGGAATAGTTGACACTTCAAACTCTTCATTAAAAGCAAATTCAAAATTTCCGCCAGGTGGACTAATATTAGCATCACTAACAACCACTTTAATCCTTATATTAGTAGAAGTAAAACCAACTGTTGCCATAAAATACCTACTAAGTTTAAAGAAAAAAAAATAATTCATCATTAGATTAATTACAAAAACATACAGATAGTATATATGCACCATATATATTGGTATATATACTACAAAATAATCACAAATTTACTGTGAAGGTTGTATAAATAACATATATACTATTATATATACTAATAAATATAAAAATGAAACACATAAACATCAATGACAAAAAAACATAATAAAAAAACTGAAAAAATAAAAAAACAACTTAACAGTAGCAATAACCAAAAAAAAAAAAAAAATATTAACCAAACTAATACAACAAAATCAATAGCAACAATCAACATATATTTCACCGTTCAAAATAATTGATAAATGAACAATTAGATATAAATATAAAAAAATATAAATGTTATAGAAATAAATCACATTACTAACCTCTAAAATCAACTGAACAAACTTTAATCAGCAATAAACCATTTTTCAACTACTGAAAAGTTGAAATAAATTTCAACTATAAAAACCAATGAAGCATAAAAGTGATGAAACAGAGTAATAAAAAGCAATAAATAAATAAATAAAGAAAATAGAAAGACATTAATAAAATGGAGTGAAACAGAGTATAACAGCTTGAAAATAATTGCAGAAGAATGAATGAAAAATTTCTAAAATCATAATAATTCAGAACGTATAAGAATGGACAAATTGAAAAAGCAAAAAATCAAAAATAAAAACTGAAAGGAAATGAAAACAAAAATTAGAGATTAAAGAATGAATGAATTTCGACAACAATAAATTCAGATTTGACAACAATCAAGATTAGAATTGAAATACGATTCTGAAATCGTGAAAAAGAGACAGAGAAAAAGAAAAAAAAATAAAGAATTTCTTATTTTTTAAATGGGTTAGTTAAGTAAAAGAGTATTTTAGTCCATTACTAATAATATGTATTATTTTATTAATTTTCTAAAACATATACTTTTTCATCTTTTAAATTGAAATTGAATGTCATTTCCTACAATTTCTCAATTTCCTCTTAAATTTAACCTTATCTTTTATTTTTAATACTAAACTATTTGAGAGTTTTGGTCAATTTCTTTCTCCGTGCATCACATTAACACTTTATGAAATTTGATTATTTGAATAAAAAAATGGGAGCTTTAAAGAAATAGCACAAATTTTATAGTGAAATTAGGAGATTAGCACATATTTCTAAAAATTAAAAAAATAGCATATTTTTTATAAAAAATCCAAAACTGCCCCTGGTATATATATAAGTATATATAAAATATATATACTTTGGGTATATATACAAATATACATAGATTATATATACTCGAGGTATATATACAAGTATATATAAACTATATATACTCGAGTATATATAAACTATATATACTCGGGTATGTATTATAATTTGTAAAATCCATTGCTATGATTTATGGAGTATATATAATAGTATATGTGGTTTCATATATGCTGGGTAACATGCTATTTATTCATATATACTGTTATATATACCAACAAATGAAGAGTATATATGACAGTATATATAGATCATATATACTGTTACAAAAACTATGTATGAACAATTTATGCTAATTTGTGAATGTCATGTGCTATGATTTGTGTGGAGTATATATAATACTATATATGATTCATATATATCACGTTAGGTGTTATTTTTGTGGTATATATATTAGTATATATAGTCTATATATACTGTCATATATACCAACAAACACAATTTTGCAATAGATTTTGATAGCAACCAATTTTCAATCATTACTTAGAACGGCAACACAAAAAATCAACAACATCAGGTCATATGCTATGATTTGTGTGAAGTATATATAATAGTATATATGATTCATATATATTAGGTTATGTGTTATCTTTGTGGTATATATATCAGTATATATAATCTATATATACTGTCATATATACCAAAAAACATAATTTACAACAGATTTGAAGAAAAAAAAAATGAAAACCTGAAATAGAGGAGGAGAATTTATAAATCACATACAGTTCATAAATAGAGGAGGATAATTCACATACAATTCATAAATCAAATTAAAAACCTAAAATGGAGGAGGAGAATAAGAAAAGATAAATGAGGAGGAGGAGGAGGAGGAGAAGAAGAAGAAGGAAGATGACCTAAAATGGAGGAGGAGAAGGTAAAATAGAGGAGAAGAAGAAGAAAAGACAGAGGGGGAGAGGAAGAAAAAACGAAGAAAAAAAAAAGAAAAAGAGTCGAAGGAGAAGAGAAAGAAGAAGAAGAAAGGAAAAATTGGTGGTAGAAAGAAAATGAAAAAAAAAAATTAAATGAGTTAGTTAATTGGAAGGATATTTTATTCCACGTATCAATATATATGTTATTTTTTTAATTTTTATAAATTTGTGCTATTTAATTTTTTTTAGTCAAATAATATGCTATTTATTATAAATACCCTAAAAAAATATTGTGAGATTTTGGAGTAGAGAATAAAATATTATGAAATCTCAAATTTTAGAATAAATATTGTTGATGGAATACGTAAGTGAAGGTATACATGAAAATTAAGAGTTTCCTTAAAAACTATGTCTCTATTATTATGAAACAGAGATAATAAAAATTAGGGTTAGAATTGCTTAAAATTCTTTTTCATATAACACCAGCCTTTTTCAAAAATGGATTATATCATTTTGGTCTCTTTTCTAAAAAAACTCGACTTTCAAGCTTATATCCATAATATACCAAAAGTCAGTAAATAAATGATAATATTGTTAAACTAAATAATAAATTTCTTAAATTTTAATGACCTTTTTATAATTATTTTCAAAAAATAGCCTAATGTGTTTAGTTATAATGTTGTAAAAGTGTAAAAATTAAGAGATTTCAGAGAAATTCTTACTTGGTAAACTCTAAAAATTTACTTCATCTATTTTCATGAATTAGATAGGTTATTTTTTTTATTTTTAATATTATGTATTTAGTCTTTTTATTTTGTTTTTCTAACCGATTTAGTTTTTCAAAGATGAAATTAAATTTTATTAAATTAACCAAACTAAAGTTTAGTAATTTTTTTTCCACGATATATTTTTTTTAATTTTCAACTTTTGCGTTACCTCCTTTACTTATTAATAATAACAAAAACTTCTCGGACATCTCATTATTGTTCCCTCCTTTTTAATAATAGTAGTAGTTTGAAGCTTCTTGCGTTACCTCTATTTTGATATATAATAAACTATTTTCCCTGAATTTTTAAACGGTTGATGTTGTTGTTATAAATGTCAAACGGTCAAGATGAGAACATTGATAAACTCCTATCGTTGATACGTTTTCATCATTATTGGTATATTCCGCGATCGGTAGTTGAAAGATTAAATTTAAACCGAACTAAAGTATCATGTTTGAATACAAGTTGTAACTTAACTACTTTAATGAAGACTTTTAGTGTCCTCATATGAATGGCTTCAATTTAGCATAACTCTCTTATTATCACTTGATTTGTCTATCAATGAAAAAAAGAAGTTGGGTTTGGGAGTGAAAATTTCATATTTGTTATAGTTGAAGATGAGGAAAAAAATTTAGTTTGATCCTTTTCAAAAATTTCAATTTAGATTTTTAATAATTTTTTTAACAGAATAACTAAATAAACATTTAATAGTCAGAAAACATAATATTTAATAGTAACAAAATATGAGTAAAAAAAATATACTGAAAATAAAAAGTTAATTTATATAATTTGTGGAAATAAAACGGCTAAATTATAACTAACAAAATAGAATTTTGAAAAGTAGATATCCGCACTGCTTTCCCCGTTGCATTAAAACCTAGTTTTTGATTTCGCGTATTATTCACTCGTATATTTCTGTCGCCCCGCTCTTTCCTATCTTCTCTTCGTTTGAAACCCTAGCTTTCTACATCACTCTCTAGGGTTTTTGTTTCATTCTACTGTTATCTTTTTTTCTGATTTCCTCTCGTTTCCCAGCTTCAATTTCTGTTTTTCCTACCCTTTTTCGTCCTCTCTTACTATTGTTGGATCTCAAATAGCAATGGAGTACGGAGGTATCCGCAAGAGAGGCAGACCTGAAGCTGCTTTGAATGGCGGCTTTAAGAAAACCAAACAAGGTTTGTTTCAACTCTTTTATTATAAATGCTTTCTCCTGTCACTGTAGTTAGTAATTTTTTTTTTTTTTGCACTTTTCATGAACATTTCCTTGCTGCTTGATTGGTGATAATGGGATTTCAGTGGGATTTGAAATAGGGTTTATAATTTTAATGAGGTTTTTGCCTATTAATGTCTCTGTTATTGTTCTCATGAGTTGGTTTGGTTGATTTCCTCTTTATGCATTGTAATTTTTGATAAAGTGAAAAAAATCTACTATAAAACTTGAAAACAGTCTAAATTTATGTCCAGTTTCTGGAAAAATAGAAAGCTTTACCTGAGGAAGCTCATTGCGCTATGGGTGCCTCTTTTGTTGGGATTTCAATGTATATAAGCAAGGATTATTATTTTTTTTTGGCTCGTAAGCGAAACAAAGTTTGTGCATGTGAAGGGAACAATTTTTTGGTGGACTATTTCAGTATATCTAACAAGATCTGGTATTTAATCCATCTGTAAAAATTTGTGAACTTTATCGCTCGTACACCAAAAACACAATAAGAATTTGTAATTTGGAGGTCGCTAGGTTAAATTAGATCTTGTAATCATAAAGATTAACAACTAAATGACATTTTAACTGAGAGAACTTCACTAATTTTCTGGAACAGAAATGGAGTCCTTTACAACTGGTATAGGAAGCAAATCGAAGCCATGCACAAAATTTTTCAGGTTCAAGTCTTAACCTATCTAAACTAAAATGCTATTCAATCTACTTTTGTATTTATTAATGCTAAAATAAGCTTTCTTCATGCTTGTAATTAAAAATTGAGATGCTTTGGACTAATGAATTGAAAAGTTGGAGAGCTATTGTTGTGATACAGGTTTATTATAATCTTTATAATTGAGACCAGTGAACAGAGAGAGGTTGATTTGAAAGAGTAATTTGGGTCAACTGTTTTTCTGGGAATATGTAAAATGAAAGTTATTTACAGGCTAAAAGACAACTACATTTTTATGATCATTCACAATTTGATCATTACATGGGAGAGTCTTAATAAATGGGCAAATAACTTTCCTCCTAATATTGTTGTACAGACTGACAATATGATGCTTAAGAGTTAGTTCCGTGTGAATTGCTGTTCGTTTATAGTCTGTAGTTCGAGCTAATAGTGCTGGATTATTGTTAATGACATCCATATATGTTTACCGTTGCTGCAAATATTACATGTGCATATGACCATGTGATTGTGTTTTCAGATGTTTGTCATTTGTTTCAGGGAAGTGTCTTGTTGTTGGCATCTGCACTTTCACATTTTACATTAGTGAAGAATCTATTCTTTTATTCTGAATTGTTACTTGTCGTCTTGTTGACTAGCCTTTTTCCCCGTTGGGATTAATATGATTCAGATTCAAGTTCTGTATTTTCCTTACATTTTCTTGCCTATATTAAAGGATGGGTGGTTAGCATTAATCGACATGAACCTACGATCCAACTTCTCCTTTTGTGTCATACAATATTTCTTAATCATAGAACGTCAATCATACCTCTTAATGTTTTGGCCATAGTATTATCATATTGTATATGTGGATGCTTTGAACATGAAATTGGAGACTTTTAGAAATTGGGTCAAAAATATGATTTTATAATTAAGAGTATTAGACATATGGTAAACCTTCTAGATGGGATTAGATGTTTCAAAATAAAGCCACTTATTTATTATGCTTTATGCTTTCTTTTTTCATGGTGAAAAATGTTATTTATGATGAGTTTGCTATGACTAGTGCGAGTTCTGATCGATGTATATTTGCTAAGGGAAAAACTAGAAATAAGTTAGAGAACTATTCAGTTAGGAAGTGTTAGGACTCACCTTGACCTATTATTGCACAGACAAAAGAATGAGTGTGAAATGGGTCTAAATTCTTCCATTTGGTTTCCACAACTATTCAGTAAGGAAGTGGTAGGATTCACCTTGAGCTATAATTGCACAGCTAAAAGAATGAGTGCAAAAGGGGTCTAAATTCTTCCCTTTGGTTTCCATGACTATAGTTCTTTATACAATAGTTGTAATTTTGAAAGAATGGCTTTTGCTTCTAGAAAACTTGATATGCCTGTGGCTTGAGTCAGGATCTATTTTTTCCCTTGACCTTAAATGGGCTTGAAAAATTAAATTCACTTTTGAAGTTGTTCTTCTTTTCTTTCTTGGTGGGAAGTATATGGCATTGCAGTTCTTAAGTTAAGAAAGTGCAATTCTGAGTTGTAAACCCATGGTCTGTCTTTTCTTGATATTATAACTACGCTTATTGGTTCGGCTAGTTGTTTCATGGTTTTCATTGTAGTAAGTCTGGTTAAGGTACTGGATAAAGATAACCTTGTGGAGTATTTGAATCCTAAGTGAACCAATCAAATGATTTGAAATTTCTAATTTTCATTGTGTGGATTAACTGATTGCCTGTGGCCATATTATGATGGTTTTTTACTTTGCTAGCGGTGTGGTCTTGCTATGATATCCCTTGATTGCCCTAAGAGTTTAATCACAGAGCAATTTCATGAAATTATTGGTCAAGAACCAAAGACTATAATTGTTAAAGGTTCTTTTCATGAGGTAAACAAAAACGTCACTCAGTTTATGTTTGTTGACAGCAATGCTGACAGTTAAATCACTGGTTGTAGATGTGGACTGTTTCCTGTGTTTTTGTTCAGGTTTAGAAGTCACTTGAATTAGCTTGTCAGCCTGGTTAACTTTTGTAGTAGTCATGGAGTAGATGATACTGATGAACAATTATAGTCATGATAATCTGTTATTTATATTCTGCAACACATGGGAAAAATGCAATCTAATAGCTTTAAAGAAATTGTTTCTTTTGTCATGATTCCTCCTTATGATAAGACGTTACAAGCACTTTATTCTTAAGATGTTGATTACAGTCTTTGCTTATAGTTCTTTTTTATATTTATTTTTATGTTAAACATCTATTTAGGAATCTGACATTTCAATATTTAAAAGATGGATGTTCTCTTTTGTCTTTATTGCGATATGAGTTGAGTGGTAACTATACTATCATCTTTTTCAATCAGCTGTGGTATAGAGTTTTAGAAGATTATTTTTTTGTTTGGTTTGTTTTTTATATTTCATTAGAAATGGTTCTTATGATGGAATACTTTGTTAGTGTTAGATCAATAATTGAGTGAAGGTTGACATCCAAGCTTTCTACTTTTACGTTATCTTTATAGAAGGGGAATGGGGACATTGGACCATGATGTCAAGTTTGGTTTCTATAGATTTAAAATGATGACATCAGCTAAACTCTAGATTTATGATTCTTACATGCCTGGTGACTTGGGAAATATGCTCTCTATAAAAGTGTTTGAAAGGATATGATATGTCTCGCCTACAGAAACAACAACAAGCCTTAGTCCCAAACAAGTTGGGTTCGGTTGTATGGATTCTCTAACGTTAACCTCACCAAACATAACAATAGTGGTCTCCGCAAGCTTAGGTACTTTCCACGACATGGATTAAGCCTGCATTCAACTTTGTTATTAACCAAATCCACAACGATAACTAGGGCTCGTTAATCTCTAGCTATTACTTCCTTCCAAACAGTCTTAGGTTCCTCGATCCCTTTTGGCCCCCTCGACCATCAAGTTCTCACACTTACAAACACTGCATGAGGAGGCCTCTGTAAAACATGTCCATACCATCTAAGTCTACATTCTCTCACTTTATCAATAACTTCTGCTACGTGGAGTTTCTCTCAAATAAACTTATTCTTAATTTTGTCCAACCTTGTATGCCCACACATCCATCTTAACAGTCTCATCTCCACCACATTCATTTTATGAAGATGTTCCCCCCTTGGTATCCAACACAAACATTCACTCCCACGGTGCATGTTGGCTGTACAGCTGTCCTATAAAAGTTACCTTTCACCTTAAGGGGTATTCTCTTGTCATTTAGGACTGCTGATGCACCCTTCTACTTCGTCCACCCAACTTGTATTCTATGTGCCAAGTCTTCATCCAAATGTCCATTCTGAAACATAGAACCCAGATATTTAAATTGTTTGTCCTTTGGAGTGCTATGGAAGAATGTTGGAGGTAATAATAGTTGCAATAGTATTGGTGGTGAGGATGTATGGGCATTGGTTATTGTAATCACAGGGGAATATAGGAAGTTTGATGTATACTGACTTTAGGGTGCTTCAAGATTATATGTGAAACTGGAATTGAATTGATTAGGTATTACAGTTGACTTATCATCCTAAGCAATAGTAAGAAAGAAATGATCATTTTAAGCTCTATTTTGGTTTACTTTGATCCTTCATTTCTTCAATTTTTCACTTCTTTCCCTCAAATTCTCTGGCCTCAATGGAGAAGTTCTCTTTTTTATGTTTTTGCTCGTCTTTATTTTAAAACGAAGGAATTTGTTTTCATCAATAAAATAAACAAATTGTAAAGCACGATCTGGTTCTTAACTATCATCTATACCTACTGGACTGCTGATTCCTGCTAATGTTTTCGATTGGAACATTGTGTATAGCATTCATATTCACCATTAGCCATGGAGAAATGAGAACTTTTGAATAAGCTGAGTGTCCATTTGTACTAGACTGTTGCCTGATCTACACCTAACCCACTTGGCACTGCATGTTGATTTGGAGTTTCTTGTAAACAGTTCAAATTTGTATAATTTGGTTGAAAAGGACAAAAGAAAAGAAGAGAAGGGACTTAAACCTGATTTGAAATTTTTCTCAACACTTAAAAAAGAAAAATTAAACTACAAAATGTAGTGTCTTTTTGCTTAAGTGTCTGATAGTGATATTCTCTTGTTCCTTATTTTGTATTTTAAAAGATCCTTTAGAGTCAAGTTCACTAGATCCTAAAAGTAAGACAAGTCACATAAAAAAGAGGAGCAATGGGCTTTAGGGTGCATGGATCCATTCTTGGATCAAGAGTTCATAAAAAATGTTGGAACTTTCCTGATCTCTAAAACTTGTATGAGAGTAATCTTTCTTCTTTTGAAGTTGTCAGAAAGAAGTACTATACTTACTTTAAACTGGTTTACGGATATATTATGACCCTTCTGTACTTGCAAGAAAGGTGGATAGCAAAAGGGAAAAAATTAATAGGTTTCTAATCCAAGCTGCCTGGTTTGCTTGCCACTGCTGCTGCTGTGTAGTGCATATTGCATTTAAATGAAATGATTTCTTTCTTTTAAATGAAGGGTTTCTATGTTCCAAAGTTATGATAATTGTTTTTCACATTTTTTTTGGGTGTGTTATCTTTGGTTAGCTATAATTTGGATGTATAAGGAATGGAACAATGGAGATGTGCATTGTTTGCATTAATGTTGTTTGTATAGTTGGATATAGTGGTGAGACTTTGCATGATCTTCAGTTGCTACTGCAGGGCTCTTTGCGGCTTTTTTTGAAAAAATATTTTGAGGGCTTCAGTATTTATTAAGTTGTTTACTTTTGTTTATTTAACCCACATGAATGCGAACTTGAACTTGTATGCTTATTTTGGCTAGCATGTCCTTGTTTTATATTTTATTTCGAGGTGTATCTTCTTGGAAGTTTGTGAAGATAGTCTTGAAGGATTCCATTTAAATATTTTCGTGTTCAAACTCCCATTTCAGAAGTAAAAGATAAAAAAAAAAGAGAAATGTGCAAATGCTCAGTTTATTCACAATAAGTTTTTATCATTCTGTAGTTTTGCTTTTGCATTCGTTTTCATTCTATGATGGTTAAAATTCGGGTGCTGGAATTAGATTCTGTCAATTCTTTTTGATGAAATCATATGCTTGTAATCATCAGGGATTTGATGATGCTGGTGTCTCATACTGTTGTCTTATACATGGTTTTGCAGCACTTCGGGATGCCCATTTGGTGAGGGATGTCATTTCTTGCATTACGTTCCTGGTGGCTTTAAAGCTGTATCACAGATGCTTAATGTTGGTAGTAACCAAGCTCTTCCACCAGTGAATAGAAATGCAGGAGTCTCACAGTCTTTTCAGGATGGGTCATCTCCTCCAGCTGTGAAGTCTCGTTTGTGTAATAAATACAACACAGCTGAAGGTTGCAAGTTTGGGGATAAATGCCATTTTGCTCATGGCGATTGGGAGCTTGGGAAGCCAACTGGTCCATCTTATGAAGATCCTCGATCCATGGGTCCAATACACGGTAGGATGGGTCGCCAAATGGAACCTTCACACCATGGTATGGCTCCTGGCGGCTTCGGGGCAAATGCCACGGCTAAGATCAGCATTGATGCTTCACTCGCCGGAGCCGTTATTGGGAAAAATGGTGTCCACTCAAAGCAAATACATCGCCTCACAGGAGCCAAACTTTCTATAAGAGACCATGAGTCAGACCCAAACTTGAGGAACATTGAATTTGAGGGTACTTTTGATCAAATCAATCAAGCAAGTTCCATGGTTCGGGAGCTCATCGGGAATGTTAGCCAAGCCCAAGCGCCCCCAATGAGGAATCAGGGTATGCATTCCTCTGCTTCGCAGAATTTCAAAACTAAGATATGCGAGAACTTTAATAAAGGATCATGCACTTTCGGCGATAGGTGTCACTTTGCACATGGTGCTGATGAATTGCGGAAAATGGCAGGAATTTGAGGCTCTTTTGTTTAATTTATTTTTTGGTTCTTTTCCTCCCTGCTTATAGGACATTCTTGTTGTAGCCTGTGGATATCTGGTGTGTTTGGAGATATTTTGTATGCGAGGTTTAGTATTCAGTAAATTTTCAATGACTTTGATCTGTTCTTCCCCCTTTTGTTGTAGCTCTCATTTCCAGGCTGAATATAATGTGTTTCTCTGCAGTTCATGCTCATAATCCATTTAAAGGATTTAAAAAATCCATTACTACTATCTTTGCAATCATAATCTTCCTGTAATCCTCTGTTTAGCCTCTACAAGGCAAAGCTTTTAAAAAAGCAGACCTGATTATAAATGAAACAGTTTTGATCTTCTCTGGATAGGCTACTAGCTACTATTCTGCGCATTTTGGATGATAATTTGTTACAGGTTTTTTTTTACCAGACATTTTGCCTCCACAAAGCTAAAAAGAAAAAATTCTAAGTTTTAGAATTTTTAAAAATGACCTAAATTACACAGGATTTTTTTTTTTTTTTTTTTTTTTTTTTTGTAATAACCAGCCATATAAGAAAATTAACATATTAGGATGAGCTATTTAGTAATCAAAATAACCTACTTAGACTAATCAAACGGACTTTAATTAATCAAATGACATTTATTCAACACAAATTAAAAGTTGATAATTTGTTTTTAGCACACAATCAAAATAGCAAATCCAAAGTACATTGATAACATATTTTTAGGCTATTTTCTCCCTCCCTTTAAGCATCTGCATTTTTAGGAGCATTTTCGGCTTTTTTCTTCCCGACTACCTTTCTATACTTGATTCCACAAGCGTTACATAATGTCTGTAATAGTTAAAAAATACAAATATTAAAATGCTAAAATTTAAGAGATAAATATTTCATGTCCAAAAAAAAAAAGTACCTTAGGACCAAGAGGACCTCGACGCCACATGGGAGTAGTATGATTAGAGTTGCAATAGTAGTTGAGGCATTTTCTTGGGAAATTAGGAATGAGTCCATGAAAATAAGGATTCTTCGCTGGACCTCCATCAATAAGTGTATACACATTCATGCTCGGCACTGGAAGTTCATTATTCTTCATATTTTGGTATTCTCCTGCTCTCTGTTGCTTCTGTTTTCCGCTTGATGATGAGCTTCCCATCTCACCTATTATACATTTTTTCTTTTATGAAAAAATGGCTGATGGAAATAAAAATAAAAATAAAAAACTTGTATTTTTCTCATGATTACCCTTCTCATATTTGTTTTTAGTTGAATTGCTTCCTCCTGTCACCATTCCATAGCTCAAGTTGTTTGATTCTCCCTGTTATATATATGTATTTGTTATTTTTATATGTATATATATATATATGTATATATATATATATATATATATATATATATATATATATATATATATATTAGTATATGCATTTTATTTATTCAATCCACTATAATGTAAAATTATCCCAACTATTTAACAAAAAAACTGATTTAATTTGATTGACTGAAATATAAATATTAATAAAATAATAATTATAAATTATCTGAAAATTTAAGGTGCTGTCTTAGATCATAATAAATAGGTTTCGGAACATTTAATTTGATTCTAGATAATAAATCTAAAAATAGTGGAAACATAAATGGTCTAAATTAATTTTTACATAATCAAATCTATATAGTTTTTTTTTTTTTAAATAAAGAAAATAGTTTAAAAACTTACTAAATATGATATATAATTATAATATCAAATATATGAAAGTTAAGTTCACTTGTCAAATAACTTATAATTATTTTATTGATTTTTTTAATTCTAACCAGATCTAGTTAATCTTCAATCATTTATGCAATTATTACAACAATAAAAATTTTGAACCTAAGCATCAGCATAATAAATCAAACTATATCACCTAGTTTAATTCTTTAAAAGGAAAAGAACTATATCACTCAAGTATTTGCTACATATAAAATTTTTGAATATCATGCTTAAATAAATAAATAAAAAGTAAATTAATCATAAAAAATAAAATACCTCAAGAGAATTGTTGGGGTCACTCACGTTATGTTCTTCTTCTTCAACTTCATGGTATTCATCTCCATTTTGATTATATTGACTTAGTTTTAGTGACAAGTCCATCGTTGTTTCTTCGTCGTCCCATTGAGAATCCATTATTGCTCCTTGTCTTATAAAAAAATCTGAGTTTATTATAGCTAAACAAAGATTAAATTTTTTTATATATATTAGTACAAGAAATGATTGAATAAATAATAAAATATATGAAAATTCCAAAAAATAATTTGAAATTGGGTCAATAAAGAGACATTTTACAGACAAATATGCCAAAATGACATGCTATGCATGAGAATCTTCTGGCATACATACTACTACAAATGGACAAAATAAAAAAAATAATTATCATAACAAGTTCTAGAGAGAATCGTAACTTACATTTTGATCAAAACATTAAAAAAAAAATATATATAATATTCAAAAGATCAAATCTTATTATGTTCCTCAACAAGGTAACCTGTTCTAGTAGCTTAGGTCATATAATATATGTTTAGAGAAAGAGAGACAGACTTGAATTGTTAAAAAATACTAAAAAAATATAAAATAAAATCACAATAAAAAATATACATGTAAAAGAAATCTAAATAAAACTAATATCAAGATCTAAAGAGTTATAAAACAACTTAAACAACAACAAAATAATAGATATATTTGAATCATAACATAAAAGTTATGGAAATGTATGTATCAAGAAATATATATGTTATACGAAATTAGATATTCATCTTAAACATAAAAAAAAAAAAAATAAATCAGATTATTAGAAAACTTAAATTGGTAAACGAAGAAGGAGAGTGTATGTAAATACCAACATAAACTGAGTAGAGGCAGATGGAAAGAAAAAGGAAAATTTAGAAATGGCTATTGTTGTTAAGATCTACTAACTTACCAAATTTGTAATTGTTTGTGTGATTTGGGTAATAAGTGAAGGACACCTTATATAGACTTTTTCACTCATACAATGCTAATATGGAAGGCAGATAATGCAAAGTAAATGCCAAACAAGTATAATTGTCATTTTACGATTATCAAAAGTAACTCGCTCTGTTTCTATATGCATATATATTTTTTTTTAAAAATAATTATTTTAATTTTTTTTTGAAACTCATTCGCTTTTTGAGACTTTGTTCTAATTAATTTGGATCGAATTTAGACCGCGCACTTAGTAGTAGTGGGTGAGTCTCTCAATGAAAATAAATACATACATTAATTCTCAAATCTTAGACCTTTTTACGCCAATCCAAACAGCTTATCATTTGGATCAATCCGCTAAATAAAGATAAAGCCAGATTATATTTGTGGATGTGATGAGTATTACTAGTATTTGTTGATGAGAGTTTTTTCCATGGTTATGTTATGTTGCAATCTCTTATTGATGATTAAAATTATATATTTTATTCTAGTACGATCATTTTCAACCATTATACTAGAACTATGTGCAATTATTTCCAAACTTTATCAAAAAAATTGCATGCATGAAAATTTAGGAATTCATTTAATTTCAAAATGTTATTTATTGTGCAAATATTATTGAGCCTTAATTTTTATGTTTAACATAAACATTATTTTTTAATAGATTGCTAAGCGTTTGCTTTGTTGAAAATCTTAATTTTTGAAAATATAAGTTCATATGTGACCTAGGCATAAGCAATTGTATAATCCATTAGAAGTACTAGCATAGAGCTAAATCCGATGTCATCTTAAGCAAAATTCGAAAATAAAGATTTTCACATCATGTGACTAATTAAGAGGTTTTAATGCTAACCTTAGCACATATAATTCTTATAAGATTTTGAAAATGAACTTGTTAAAACATTGTGAATTGTTGAAAATGATAATAATCTCAAAACCTTTAAAGAAATGAAGAAATCGAATTTAAACAAGAGTTAATTAAATTCCAATAAAACTTGCATTAATTATTATTCTTGTTAAATCTTTTTTCATTTTACAAACAATTTTTTTTTTCTCCATTAAATTCCTTAAACTCAATCATTATTTATTAAGGGAACAAAGTTTTTATTCCTTACAAATCAATGCCTTACTATTATACCCACACCAACTTTAGTATATTCACCCAAGCAGACCTTTCCATAAATTATCATTTCTACATTTTTCATGCAATGTTTTATACTATAATTTTTAATTTTGTTATCCTTCCATTAAAATTTGTAATCAACAACCGAAATTATTTTCAAAATTCTAAGAATTTGTAATTAAAAAAATGAAAATTTTCAAATAATCTAAAAATATGATCTATTAAATTCTTCAACAATAAAAATGTAATAACGACCGACAAATAATTATTTCATCGAAAACGTTAAAAAAATACTTTTATAAGAAGGTCTTATCGGAAAACATTATCAAGAAAGCTACAAACTTTTTTTTTTTGTTTTAATGATAGAATGATATTGATTTATTTTGAGATATCTTATTAAACTGCTCTCAATGTTATACACGTGTTGAGAGAAGATTTATGAAAAAAATGATAAGAAGGCTTGAATTTATTTACTTTATTTACATACCTTAATAAGAGAGAAGATGCATTTTGGTCACAAAAGAATCCTATGACTATAACTTTTTTTTAGTAAGCTATGAATACAATTTAAAAATAAAGATAAAGGCAGATTATATTTGTGGATGTGATGAGTATTACTAGTATTTGTTGATGAGAGTTTTTTCCATGGTTATGTTATGTTGCAATCTCTTATTGATGATTAAAATTATATAGTTTATTCTAGTACGATAATTTTCAACCATTATACTAGAACTATGTGCAACTATTTTCAAACTTTATCAAAAAATTGCATATATGAAAATTTAG
>CANUEY010244067.1:0-20914 GCA_948099555.1 Croton setiger
TTTGTCTATTCACTGTGTGCTTCGGTTGCCAAAACGCCATCGTCTTGATTTTATTATTTTTTTTGCTTTTTCTGTCGTCAAAACGACGCGTCGTCTGACGCGTTTTGATGAAACACGTCCGCTGCCTTCCTCTTCGTCGTTTCGTCGTTTGGTCAAAACGACAAGTCGTTTTGACCCTTAGTTTCCAGATCCACGCTTTCCTCCCCAACATTTTCTGAATTCAGATTTTGGCCCACAATTGTTTTGGCCCGTCTGCAATCAGGTCCCTCATTCCTTACTTCCTTCTTCTTTAATTTTCCTACAATCTTTCAATTCTTTTCAATTTAATCCTTTTTCTTAATTTTCTTCAAATTAACTCAAATAATTCCTTCTAATTAATTTTTCAAATTAATTAAAACTAAAAACATAACACATATTTCAATTAAAAATCGAAATCACAAATAAAATATAAACATTTGCTATTTTAAACTCAAATTTGATTTTTAAGGTTAAAATCGCAAATAAACATATTTAAATTCTTTTTAATTTCTTTTTCTTCTTTTTCTTTTTTTTTTTTTTCAATTTTTGCAATTTGAAAAATAAAATACACCAACAAACATAAATATATTTTTGCAACTAGAAGGGAATTTTTTAGAATTCATTTACAACACAACAAGGATTAGGAAAATATTTTAGAAAAGAGGAAAGAGAGAACCAAGAAGGAATTTTGGCGATTCCGAATTTGGAGCTCTTGTTATCTTTGGATGATTTTGGGGGTGCACAAATCGAGCTTCAACATAGAGATATATATGTTGTTTAAACCGGTACTGAAGCCCGGTCACATGATTATATGAAGCATGACGATATGAAATGTATGTTATATAAATGCATTTCCACAGGACTTAAATATGGCCGTTGTGATTATCGTAGCCAGTGTTTGCAGATTTCACGAGAGAAATCTATGGTTTCTATATGATTTGATAGAAAGACCTACAGGTCCTATTTGATATAGGAAGACCTACGGGTCCTATATGTTACAAAGAGACCTACGGGTCCTATACGATGCAGAATAATCTGGTGAATACTACATAATAAAGGTTGATCCTCGGATTCCTTTTGACCAACGATATTCCGGTCTTACAGGTTTGCTGGCCAGCTATGGTTACTGATATGCCTTGAAATTCCCGGGGCAACACTTGGTCGATAAATCAAAACTAAATAAAAAGGAAAAACATGTATTATGCATCTTATAATATTGATATGTTATGAGATGATAAATATGATCTAGAACCATGTTATTTTGATAAGTTATATTAACCTGAACTATGTTCTGGAATTGTGATACTTTGCTAAGTTATGATAAACTGAATTACGTGTTTAATTTATACGATGTTGTTTACACTGGTATATGATCATGTTTTGACTAATATTTGGAAATGTAAGGTAACATAGATTATAGTATTTGTCACTTATTGGATAAGAGGAATACTATGAAATAAGTTTTTCTACGACAGGTTCTATTTAATATTTTTGAAATTATGATTTATTGATTTGTTTATATTGTATAGTTTGCACTTACTGAGTACGCAACTCATTAAATTGCTTTTACATGATTCCAAGTTTTCTTTGGGGCAACTGACAGCGTCAGTTTCATCATCATTCCTCCGGGTCGGTCAGCTGAAGCTTAGGATCTCTCTCTCGCATTTCATCATTAGAATCATCTTATCATGTAGATTTTTTTCATATGGTTTGTAATCTAAATAATGCCTATGATTAAACGGATTAATAATATAGTAAATAATGTATGGCATGTCATATACATGGTGGACGTCATTGCATTACATGTAAAGTTTTAATATGTTAATAATGCCTATGTGTCTGTGTTGCTCAAATGCTGGATCTTGTGGAGACTAATCGCATAGACGTTCTTTTGTGACATGATAAGAATGTTTAAAAAAATGCCATGTTTTATGATAATCACAACAGACATATTTAAGTCCTGTGGAAATGCATTTATATAACATACATTTCATATCATCATATTTCATATATTCCAATGACCAGGCTTCAGTACCGGTCTAAACAGTATATATATCCGTATATCCAATTCATATAACTCAACTGGACGGATTTTAGTACTGACTTAGGAACCAAAAACATCATAATTCATGTATCAAATAATTCTAATTGACCGGGCTTTAGTACCGGTCCAAACAGTTCAATATAATCATATAACAGCAATTTCATATATCACAAGTGACCGGGCTTCAGTACCGGTCTAAACAATTCATTATAGCATGTTTGGAAAATTCACAAAGTCACAATCAAACATATAAGTAAGTGGGTTTAATACTTACCTCACTACTGTGAGCTCGGTTGGGTCTCGGGTAATTTAACCCGCCCTACTCGAGAACTCGATGCTCCTATAATGCATAACATAGCAATAATATTCAATTAATCAAATCAGAAATCCATATGTGCTATAATGCATGATTAAATATTTAATTCTTTGAAATAATTGAGTTTCAAATTTAATCCATAATATTTTCCATGAATTTAAACTCAATTCTGTAGAAATTTCTATTTTATAAACATCTAATATCATATTAAAAATAATTAACAAACTATATTTATCATGTAATAATTATAATAAATAATAATTATAGTTATCAAAACCAAATAATCATAAATCAAAGCAAATAATAAAATAAATCCAATTCCTAATCAAATATTTAAAAAATATTTTCTTAGGGTTTTTAGGCCAAAAACAGCATGAAAATTAAATTCCCAGGTCAAAAACAAATTCAGGACGCCCAAATTCGGTAAGAGGGGTCACAAATATAATTTCTAAAAGTTTCTGGGTCAAAAACATAAATAAATAATAGTGTAATCACTAAAAAGTAATAAAAATAATTGCAAAACTGCCCAGAACGGCTAAACTGCACGCGGCAAATAAGTTCGGGGGTCAAATGAGATTTTACCAAAATTTAGGTGTTCGGCGCGCTTTTTCCTCAAAACGCAAAGTCTTATGTTGTTTTGGAGCGTTGGTTTTTAATCAAAACGCAGCCTTTGCTGCCGTTTTGAACGCGTCCCTACTGATCAAAACGTAGCCCCTGCTATCATTTTAATCGTATTTTTCCTCTCTTCTCCTTCTATTTTACCCGATTTCCAGTGGCTTCTAGCCAACTTCCAGCCGTCCGTATATCCACCTTCGGTGGCTTTCCGGTAACCTAAGACCACTGTTCTCTTCCTCTACATCCCCTCTATCAAACCTAGGTTGTAAAATATAACCTCATAAAGTTGGCTCCTCAACACTATTTTTCTACCCAGAATTTCTGAACCAGTTTCTATTTTCTTCTTCTCCCTCTCTTTCCAGCCACTCTCTTCCCTTCCTATCACTTTTAACCTTCTCCTAACACTCTTAGGAACCTACTGAAGGTATTAAACAGTTGGTTTTCCTGCTGATTTCTCTTTTCTCTTTCCTTTCTCTCTTTTATCTCTTTTTGTTTTTGCCAGAAAACCAGCCCCTTCTCAGCTCTTCCACCTCTTCAATTCTCTCTCCAGACACCTAACCACTTCTGGAAATAAGCCACCTCTTCAAAAATCCACCTTCTACTTCATTTTCAAACAAAATATCTTACTTATACACTTGAACCTAAAATACCCTTAACCCTCACTTCTTTGTTTCTTTAATTCCAGTCTTCAATCTAGCCCAGCACTTGATTTCAATAAGTTTTAGGTGTCAAAATAATAAGTATAACATGTGTTTGAAGTTTCGTCAAAATCGGAAACCGAAAATTATTCGCGGTTCGGTCGGTGCCCTAAACCGACTCCGAAACCTCGACGATTTTTACGGAACCGAAACCGTACGACATCGTCATAATTTTAGGGTTCCAAAACTCTTAAAATCATGTTAATCAACATATCATAAAATATCAAAATCATTTACTTTATATTTTCCGCATTTCCGACATTTTTCGGTCGCGCGAACCAAAAATCCTAATCGGGCCTCGTTCGTGTCTTTCGACGGTAAATGAGCTTAAAACATAACTTGTTTATCATATTTATCTTATTCCATTTCATTTTCAAATCATATATTTCATTTTCAAATCATATATCAAATCAAATATGATGCATTTTAAATGAAAATGCCTGTTATGCATGAAATGACGTCGATAACGACGTAGGTTTGGGTTTGGGGTGTCACAACTCTCCCCTCCTTAAGAATTTTGCCCTTAAAATTCCATAACTGAGCTCTGAAAAAACTGTGGATACTTTTGTCGCATCCAAGCCTCTATTTCCCAAGTAGCTTCACCTTGAGAATGGTGTTTCCATAACACCTTAACCATAGAAATATCCCTATTCCACAACTGTCTATGTGACACCCCAAACCCAACCCTAAGTCGTTTCAACGACATTTCAAGCATAAAGTGCATTTTCATTTAAAATGCGTTATATTTGATTTGATATTTGTGTTAAACATGAAATATATGATTTGAAAATGTTTAAGAATGAAATGAAAAATAAGTTATGTTTTAAGTTCGTTTACCGTTGAAAGACATAAACAAGGTCAATTAAGGTTTTGGCTCGCGCGACCAAAAAACGTCGTAAACGCGGAAAAAAGTAAACGATTTTGATATTTTGAGATATGTTTTTTTATATGATTTTAAGAGTTTTGGAACCCTAATTTTACGACGATGTCGTACGGTTTCAATTCTGCAAAAATCGTCGAGGTTTCGGAGTCGGATTAGGGCACCGACTGAACTGTGAATAATTTTCGGATTCCGATTTTTACGAAACTTCAAAAACGTGTTATACTTATTATTTTGACACTAAAAACAATTTGAAAACAAGTGTTGGAGTGGATTTGGGCCAGAAATTTGAAATAGAACACAAGAAGAGAAGGTGAAGAAAGAGGAAACTTTGGTGTCAAGTTCTTAAAGGGTAAATTAAGGTTTTTGTGCAAAAATAGGAAGGAGCTACTTGAAAGGGAAGTTTAGGGACTTGGAGCTGGAGGTGTTAAGTGTGTTAGGGGGTCTGGAACTTAGGGAAACAGCAAGCATTCGAAACAAACCAGAAAGAGAGAGAAAAAAAGAGAAAGAGATAGAAAAGAAAGAAAAGAAAGAGAAAAGAGAAAAGAGAGAGAGAACTTGTGATCTAAAGCCTTCAAATTGTTCATAAGGCTTGTAACAAGAGGTTAGAGGTGATAGGAAGGCAAAGGAATAGCTGGGAAAGGAAGGGGAAAGAGAAAACAGAAACTAGTTCAGAATTCTGGGTTTTGAACCAGTGTTGAGGAGCCTACTTTGAGAGAGAAAATCTTAGAACTGAGCATGCATGGGAGAATTTGGGCCCGATGGTTCGATAAAGGGGATGTAGAGGAAGAGAACGGTGGTCGTAGCTTGTCGTAAAGCCACGAAGGCAGGACGTACGATCGTATGAAAGTTGGCTGGAAACCATAAGGAATCGGGTAAAAACAGAAGAAGGAAGGAGGAAAAAGACGATCAAAACGCAGGTAAAGGCTGCGTTTTGATTAAGTGAGACGCAGACGAAACAACAGATGGAGCCACGTTTTGGCCAGAAACCCTTGGTCCAAAACGACGCCCTTCCCTGCGATTTGGGGGAAAAACGTGCGCCCAGCACCTTTTTTCGGTAAAAATTCCATTTTGGCCCCTGAACTTGTTTTCCGCTTGCATTTTAGCCCTTCTGGGCAGTTTTTGCAAATATTTTTAATTTCAATTTTTTCCTTTGATTTTACTTAATTATATTTTTTCCCATAAATGTTTATAAATTATTTGTAGGACCCCTCTTACCTAATTTTGGCGTCATGAATCCATTTTTGGCCCCAGAAATTCATTTTGAGATCGTTTTAGGCCCCAAAATTAAAGATTAAATATTTTGTTAAATATTTTTTATTATAAATTGGATTTAATTTATGATTTAGTTTAATTAAAGATTAATTTGGTTTTAATAATTATAATTATGATTAATTATAATTATTATATGATAAATAGAGTTTTTTAATTATTTTTAATATGTTATTAAATGATTTTAAAGTGGAAATTTTAACAGATTGAGTTAAAATTCATAGAAAATAATATGAATTAATTTTAAACTCAATTATTTCAAAGGATTAAATAATTAATCATGCATCATAGCACATATAGATGACTTATTTGATTAATTGGATATCATTGCTATGTTATGCATTATAAGAGCGTCGAGTTCTTGAGCGGCACGGAGTAAACAACCCGAGGCCCACCCGAGCTCACAGCAATGAGGTAAGTATTAAACCCACTTACTTTTGAAAATGACTTTGTGAAATTGTCAAATATGTTATATGAAACTGTTTGAACTGATACTGAAACCCGGTCATCTATGATAAAATGAGTTTCTATGAATATATTGAACTGTTTGGACCGGTACTAAAACTCGATTAATTGGAAATATTTGATATATGAATTGTGATGTTTGTGATTCCTGAATTGGTACTGAAATCTGACCAGTTGAGTTATATGATATGATATGGGATATATATGTTGTTTAAACCGGTACTGAAGCCCAGCCATATGATTATATGAAATATGATGATATGAAATGTATGTTATATAAATGCATTTCCACAAGACTTAAATATTGCCAGTGTGATTTTCGTAGCCAATGTTTGCAAATTTCACAAAAGAAACCTACGGTTTCTATATGATTTGACGAAAAGGCCTATGGGTCCTATATGTTACAAAATGATCTTCGGATCTATATGATACATAGTGATCTTTGGATCTTAGAGAAAGGTTGATCTTTAAATCCCTGTGACCAACGGTTTTCCGGGTCTTATATTTTCAAATGGATCCAGTTGGAGAACCTCATGATGTGAAATTCCCGGGGCAACACTTGGTCAATAAATACAACTAAAGATAAAAAAAAAAAAAGAAAAATATGTCATTATGCATTCTTACGAATATGAATATGATTATTTATGATAATTATGACCTGAAATTATATTGTTTGAGATGTTATGATAAATTGCCCTATATGTTGGCTGTAAATGGTTTTGGTTTACACTTGCTGAGTATGCGACTCATCAAAATTGCAATATATTTTTTAGGTCTGCAGTCTGAGTGAAATTAGACACTTCACTATTCTATGCTCAGGTTGGTACAGCTGAAGCCTAAGCCTCTCTTCCTCTCACCATGTCATTTGTAAATGCTGCATATAGTTTTTGGTTTATGCTTTGTTTTGTAAAGCATAGTTATATGTTTGGCATGTAAAGTCTAACATGTTATGTTTATTAAGACCTTTGAATTAACAGGTTGGTTATGATCCACGTTTTTGGTATATGTAAATTATAAATGGATATATATGATATGTTTAAAGGTAAATAGTCTTTTGTAAGACTTATAGAATATGTAAATGATGAAAAGACATGTTAAACAGGATTAAAGGCAAAAGAGTTTCGTATAACTTATGTAAAATGTGATGAATGATATGTATTTAATGATGCTGGGTATATGTTATGCTTAATGTCTTATTAAGATTAAAAAGGAAGTGAATATGTTATAAAAAATGGCATGTTTTATGACGTAAGAATATAAGTAAGGGTGTTACAGTCTAACCCCCATATTCCAGGATTTCCATTGGTTCCTTTGTGTAACGCAAGTTCTCCGCCACATCAAAATGCTGTTCGTTTATCACGTGAGTAAGGTCATATCTGTATCTTCTGAGCATACTCACATGAAAAACGTTGTGAATCTGTGCCAAATCCGAAGGTAAAGCAAACCTGTAAGCCAAATGACCAACTTTCTCTATGATTTCATTTGGGCCAATGTACTTAGGTCTCAGTTTTCCTTTCTGCCCGAATCTAATAATGCCTTTCCTAGGCAAAACACGAAGGAAAACCTTATCCCCAACACTGTACTCCATCTCTTTTCGATGTTGATCCGTATAATTTTTTTGTCTATCCTGTGCAGCCTTTAACTTTGCCTTTACTATACTGATCTTGTCAACTATTTCCTAAAACAATTCTGGACCCTCTAATGTTCTCATCTCCTCGTCGTCCCAACAAATAGGACTTCTGCACTTTCTACCATATAAATCTTCGTAAGGAGCCATACCAATACTGTTGTGAAAACTGATTATTGTAGGCAAATTCCATCAAACTGATGTAGTTGTCCCAAGAACCTTAGAACTCTAACACACATGCCCGTAACATATCCTTGAGAGTCTGAAGTGTTCTCTCTGACTATCCATCTGTCTGAGGATGAAAGGCAGTACTAAAATGTAGCTTTGTACTTAAAGCTGCCTGTAAACTCTGCCAAAACTGAGAAATAAACCATGGATCTCTGTCAGATACAATGGATATAAGCACTTCATATAGTCTGAATACCTCATTCACATACTCTGTAGCCAGCTGACCTAGGGAAATACCCTATCTGATCGGAATAAAATGAGTTGACTTTGTAAGCCGATCCACTATTACCCAAATAGCATCGTGTTTCCGCTGAGTTTTAGGAAATGCTGTGACAAAATCCTTAGTAATTCTTTCCTATTTCTACACAAGTATAGGTAAAGGTTGGAGTTTACCTATTGGAGCCTAGTGCTCAGTCTTAATCTGCTTACAAATCAGACACTTAGCCACAAATTCAGCCACATCTCTCTTTATTCTGGGCCACCAGTAATGAGTTTTCACCGACTGATACATCTTTGTCGCACCTGGATGCATAGTATAAACTGTGTTGTATGCCTCATCCAAAATATCATTATGCAACCCATCCACATCTGGAACACATAGTTTGTGGTTTAACATTAATGTACCACTATCTAAGGTAAAAGAAGTTACCTCGCCCAGTTTCACCCTGTCAATGATGCTTAACAGCTGTGGATCTCTCGATTGACTCTGCTGTATCTTCTATTTCAAAACTAGTCTCACTTTCCAGGTTGCCAATAAAGCACTCTCGGAATCCTCATTCATGTTGATATTCAACTTCTTGAACTCATTCACAAGTGATAAAAAAGACACCTGCGAATAAGCTGAAGTACCATTACCCTTTCGGCTAAGGGCATCAGCTACAACATTAGCTTTACCTAAATGATATTCGATAGTACAATCATAATCCTTAAGCAACTCGATCCACTTTCTCTGTTTGGAGTTCAACTCTTTCTGTGTCATCAAATACTTTAGACTCTAGTGGTTAGTGAATATCTGAAAAGTCTCTCCATACAGGTAATGTCTCCAAATTTTCAAAGCAAATATCATTGCGGCTAGCTCGAGATCATGAACTGGATAAGACTTCTCATGTGTTCTCAGTTGTCGTGAAGCATAAGCAATAACATTACCCCTCTACATCAAGACACAGCCCAATCCCTAATGAGAACCATCACTGTAAACGACAAAACCACCCGTACTTGAAGGAATAGTCAACATTGGTGCTGTTGTTAACTTCTCCTTCAGCTGATCAAAACTGCTTTAACAAGCCTTTGACCAAACAAAAGGAACATCCTTTGTTAGCAACTTGGTCAAAGGTGCAACAATAAAAGAGAATCCCTCGATAAACTGGCAATAGTAACCAGCCATACCAAGGAAACTCCTAATGTCCATAGCACTCCGTGGTTGTGGCCAATTCTAAACTGTCTCTACCTTTCTGGAATCCACCTCGATTCCGTTAGTTGATATAACATGTCCCAGAAACATCATGCGATCTAGCCAAAATTCACACTTACTGAACTTGGCATAAAACTGTCTTTCTCAAAGAATCTGAAGAACATTACTCCAATGCCTCTCATGCTCCGATGGATCTTCCGAGTAAATCAAAATGTCATCGTGAACACAATAACAAACTTATCAAGGAATGCCTGAAATATCTTGTTCATCAATGCCATAAACACAGCTAGAGCATTCGTCAACCCGAATGGCATTACTAAAAATTCATAATGACCATACCGAGTCTAAAAAGCAGTCTTCGGAACATCCTCTATAGCTATCTTTAGCTGATGATAGCCGGATCTCAAATCAATCTTAGATAAGACTTTCGCTCCCTGTAGCTGATCAAATAAATCATCCACTCTGGGCAATGGATACTTGTTCTTAATTGTTACTTGATTGAGCCTGCAGTATTCGATGCACAGTTTCATAGTGCCATATTTCTTTTTTAAAAAAAAAAAGCACTGGTGCACCCCAAGGGGATACACTAGCTCTAATGAAACTTGTGACACCCCAAACCCTAACTTCCGTCATTTTCGATGTCATTTCATGCATAACGCGCATTTTGATTTATAAGAGTTTTTAGACCCGCGCGACCGGAAAATGTTGGAATCGCGTAAAATATGAACCAAATGAACTTGATATTTTGTTATGTGTTTATTAACATGATTTTAAGAGTTTTGGAACCCTAATTTTCCGACAACATCGTACGGTTTTGGTTCCGCAAAAATCGTCGAGGTTTCGACTCGGTTGAGGGCACCGATCAAACCGCGACCAATTTTCGATTCCGATTTTTACGAAACTTCAGACACGTGTTATACTATTATAGTGACACCAAAAATGAATTTTAAGCAGGTGTTGGCATGTGTAATGGGCTAATTTTGAAAGAAAGAATGAGAATGGAAGTGTAGAAAGAATACTTTAAAGTTAAGTAAAGTTAAAGTGGAAAAATTGGATATGTTTGTGTAAATTGAGACCATGCAGCTGCTGGTCTTGCTCGGGAGTTGAATTAGGCTATGTATAGGCTGGAATTAAGGGCTGGAATAGAGAGGAGAGGTGAGAGAAACATGTAAGAAAGGGAAAGAAGAAGAAAGAGAGAACAGGGAAAAGAAATGAAGAAAAAAAGAGAAAAAAAAGGGAAACCTTGGTAAATCTTTCAATCCAATTGTTCTAACATTTTTTAGGTTGTATACGAAGTGAATTAAAGTGTTAGATTGGAAAGAAAAGGGCTGGAAATCGTTGGAAAAGGGGAAACAAAATTCTGGGTTAAAATATGGGTTTATAGGCAATTTTGAGGTTGCTACTTCGGAGGGTTATATCTTCCAATTGGTGAAGCATGGGTGAATTTGGGTTATATGGGATGATAGAGGGTATGTAAGTGTAGAGTTTTGTCATTTTATTTTTCTAGAAAACCGCCGGAGTTGGCCTAAAAAGTGGCTGAAAGTTAGGTTGAGAGATAGGTAAAATTTGGAATTTGGGTAAACAATGTTGAGGAGCCAACTTTCGGGACTTGTATCTTTTAATCTAGAGGATTTCTGGGAAATTGGCTCCGATGGTTAGCTAGAGGGTGTGTAGAGGAAGAGAAAGGTGGTCGTAGCTCACCGGAAAGCCACCAGAGGAGGACATACGATCATCGGAAAGTAGGCTTGAGAGACTGATTTTCTGGGCAGGAGGCTGTGGGAGGCAGGCGGCTGAGGCAGGACCCAAAATGACATGACAGGCGTGCGTTTTATGAGCCAGGCACGTTCGTAGGTGAGCAGCCGCAGGGGGCTGCGAGGCTGACCAAAACAACGTCGTTTTGTGCGTTTTGATGAATTCTGTTTTTTGTGCCTGATTTTGATAAATTCTGTTTTTGACCCCTGAAGTTTATTTATTCTTACAATTTTACTCTTCCAGCAAAGTTTTGTTTTCTTTCAATTTAGTCTAGAAGATTTGATTTTAAATAATGGAAATTTGACCCTTAATATTTCTGCAGCTTTGCAATTTGGCCCTTTTGGGCAGCTTTTGCAAATATGTTTAATTGCAATTTAGTCCCTGGATTTTTAAATAATTACAGTTTTGGCCCAAAACTTTTATAAAATGCGTTTTGGCCCTACCAACCTAATTTCGACGTCCTAAATCCATTTTTGATGTCAGAAATTGATTTCAAAATTGTTTTGAGCCTGAAAATTAAAGATTAAATATTTGTTAAAGATTTTAATTATGATTTTGATTTGATTTATTATTTTGGTTTAATTAAAGATTTATTTGGTTTTAATTATTATTATTATTATTAATTATAATTATTATATGATAAATGAAGTTTGTTAATTATTTTTAATATGTTATTAAATGATTTTAAAATGGAAAATTTTATGGATTGAGTTTAAATTCATGAAAAATAATATGAATTAATTTTGAAACTCAATTATTTTAGAGAATTAAATATTAAATCATGCATCATAGCACATATGGATTTCTGATTTGATTAATTGAACATCATTTTTATGTTATGCATTATAGGAACACCGAGTTCTCGAGCAAGGCGGGATAAATTACCCGAGGCCCCACCGAGCTCACAGTGGTGAGGTAAGTGCTAAACTCACTTACTTTTATGTTTGATTTGGACTTTGTGAATTTGCCAAGTATGCTATATTGAACTGTTTGAACCAATACTGAAGTCCGGTCATCTGTGATATATGAGATTGCTATTATATGCTATTATTGAACTGTTTGGACCGGTACTGAAGCCCGGTCAATTGAAAATATCTAATATATGAATTGTGATGTTTGTGGTTCCTAAGTCGGTACTGAAACCCGACCAGTTGAGTTATTTGATCTGATTATAGAGATATATATGTTTTTTTAACCGGTACTGAAGCCCAGTAACATGATTATATGAAGCATGACGTTATGAAATGTATGTTTTATAAATGCATTTCCACAGGACTTAAATATGGCCGTCGTGATTATCGTAGAAAGTGTTTGTAGATTTCACGAGAGAAAATTATGGTTTCTATATGATTTGATGGAAAGACCTGCAGGTCTTATTTGATATTATTGATGGCTCGGTTTTTTCGCCGCGTCCCTCCCCGGCTTTTGGGCCGAAAAGGCTAAAAATTTTCGATTTTGAAAAGAAGGCGATAAAGCATTTTAAGGTGCGGTGCCGAACTAGTCGGTCTTAAAAATATTTTGAGTCGCCACCTATTTCGGGAACCGGTTTTTAGAAAAAACAAAAAAAGTTGACTCCGTTTTTATTTTGGATAAGGCAAGTCTGAACCAAAGATCTGAAGTAAGAGGGTAGGGTATGTTAGCCGAAATTTCATTTCGACTAACGTCCGAATTTACCGGCCTCTGAAACCAATTTTGATTTTCCGAAAATTAAAAGTTAAGATAGTTATTTATGAAAAACAACTAGCAATGTTCCTAAACGGTGATAATGTCGTTTGTACAAATCACAAAACAGAAAGTGATAAATTGTGGAAATTTAAATTGCAGAAAATTAAACAGTCCTTAATTTCTAAAATATTCTTTCTCTGATTTCCGGAGAAAATAATTACAAACATTTCCTAAAAATTACATACTACCCGGTTTAATTCCCAAATTAAATCCTGGCGCCCAAAATTAGCAATTAAAGGCAAACAAAGGAAAATTACAAATTAGTCCTCAGACTTTGTAAAAATTACAAAAAGGTCCCCGGGAGTGAAAAATTATCATTTGACACACAAAACATTTAAGTAACACATAACAACATACAAAATATATAAAACATATCAATTTGACAATTAAATGCAAAATATGGAAAATTACATTTTAGTCCTCCATATTTTGCAAAATTACATTTTTGCCCCAAACTGATTTTTATTGCAAAATTAGACCCACATCCATACCAAATGACCAATCAAAACATCAAGCATACAAATTCAACATTTGGAAGCATTTTTTACAAAATTACAGCTTGGTACCCTAACTATGCAAAACTTACAAAACTGCCCCTAATCTTTAAATTCAATTTCTTTCATGCATTCTTAGATAAATCTGCCTAAATTTAAAGCAAACAGAAGATGACAGTGGCAACAGACCATAACTTTCATTCAATCACAATAACTTAGATATAAACAAACATTTGAAGTGGGAATCAAAGCAATCTTGGCCTTACAATGTCATGCAAGCTGCTGTCCTTGACATTTCTATAACATGGCAGTTTAAAGGGATGCAAACAAGGAATGAAATTAACCTGCCTATACAACCTATCATTCATAATAGAAACAAAGTGAACATCCTAAATAAAATGCAGGTAGATCGATATTTATCAGACAGAATTAACAAGCAGGGATTCAACATAAACTAACTGCCTTTGACTTGTCAAATGACCTTAATGCAAATAACAATAACAGCAGGAAGCATTAAGCCTCCAAAGGGAACAACACTGGTTTTAACTAACTACTGAAACAAATGGCAAGGCAGATGCTCCATATGTGCAGTCTGAATTTCCTTGTACAAAACATGGCATATAAACAAACTCTAAGATGAAATGATGAACCCAATATGGTTAAATGTAATGATATTAAGAATAGCAGCAAATCCTTTGTGCAGACTAGGGTTAACATACAAATCATAACCTTATAAGCTATAAACAACCTGGACCTAAGCAATATATCATAAACAGAATCCAAATGACCCTAACAGAAGCAGAATGCAACATCATTACAAACAGGCAACTACCTGGACACGACAGAAAGCATGGCTGGAAATCAGAGATCAACAAAGCGGAAAATGAATGACCCACTAAACCACTAATCTAGCTTATATCCTTACCATACCAGAAACAGAAAGCATTATAACATGGTAATTCAAACAACAAACTCAACTTTGAACATCAACTCAGAGACAACCAGTGCAAACAATCAATCAGGTTCCCACAAACACTTCAACATATTGAACATAAAACAGTAAAGGAATTAAGCAAACAGAAACATAAACAAAATGCCAAGCTAAAGCACTTTAGAACAGAAGGGAAATCAAATTGGAATTAATAAAACTGGAGCTGAAAAACAGAAGAATACCTCAAAAGCTTTCAATCTTTTATTCAACAGAATCCAGAGATCTTTACAACGATGTTCTTTACAGCAGCAATAACAAATCCCTAAATCTAATTTCTGATTTTGAAGCCCCAATTACAGAAGGAAAACCCCAATTTAACTTTCCCTAATTTGAAAACAGAAATCCCCAATTTAATTTCGAAACCCTGATCCCCAAACTGTTACAGAAAACTATAGAACAGAAATCCTTAACCCAGAAACGAAATCCAACCCTAAGATGAAGAACAGAAAGCTTACATTTCCAGGTGGTTCTCTCTCTCAGATTTTCTTTTGCTTTCGAAAATCTCCCCCCCCCCCCCCCCCCTACTGGAAGCCTCTACCTTCCCTTTTCAAGGTAAGGTCTTGTGATCCTCCCGCGGCCACGTCCTCTTTTGGTTGCAGCCGTCGAAGCGTCCCCTCGACGCGTTTTCTCTTTCTTCCACTTTTCCACTTTTTGTCTCGATCTTTCATCGCCTCAAAAACTGTCGAGAGACAGCCTCTCTCTCTTTCTTTCTCTGTTCACTTCACGTTCCAATTTCTTCATTAGATTACTATTTGATTTCTTTTTCCACAAATCTGTTAGGGTTCTTCTTCGTTTCCTCTCTTCGATTTCCTTCTGTTTAGCTTCGTTGAAGCTTTTTGTTTAATCTTCTGCTTCGTTTGTTTTCCTGTTTCCTTCGGTTATCAAAACGCTGCGTCTTGATTTTTTTTTTTTTTTTGCTTTTTCCGTCGTCAAAATGACAAGTCGTCTGCTACGTTTTGACTAAACGCAGCAGCTTCTTCTCCTTCTGCGTTCACCGTTTGGTCAATACGACACGTCGTTTCGACCCTCATTTTCTAGAATTACGCTTTCCTCCCCAGTATTTTCCATAATTCTACTTTGGCCCACAGAACTTCTAGTCCGTCTGCAATTATGTCCCTCCTTCCCCTCTTTTCTTTCACAATTTTCCTAACTTCTTTTATTTGTTTTCAATTTAATCCTTTTCTCTATTTTTCTCCAAATTCTCTCAATTAAAACCCTTCTAATTAATTTTCAAATTAATTAAAATTAAAAACATAAAACATACTGTGATTAAAAATCGAAATCAAGAATAAAATATAAACATTTGCCATTTTAATCTTAAAATTGATTTTTAAGATTAAAATCACAAATCATTCTTTTTTTTTAAATTCTTCTTCTTCTTGTTTATATTTTTATTTTACAAGTTTGAAAAATAAAAACACACTGAAAACATATTTTTTTTGTAAATAGAAGGGGAACTTTGAGAATTTCTTTAAAATACGACAAGGATTAAAATATTTAAAAATATTTTGGAAAAGAGGAAAATAGAGCTGAATAGGAATTCTGGAAATTCCGAGCTTGGAGCTCTTATCATCCTTAGTTATTTTTGGGGTGCAAAAATTGAGCATCAACAATTTGCCCCCACTTTGATATAAATTATGCTTCGCACGAATTTCTATCAAAGTAACAATTGACACCGAGATAGAGATACTTACCTCGGGGTTTGCTAATCTTTGACGAAAGCGACTTCGTTGCTTTCTGCTGCATTCGGTTGAAATTAGAAGTGGTTTCTCCAATTTCTGACAACTGTTTGAGTTGAAAGCGACTTCTCCACTTTCATTCTGAATTCTGGTTGTTTTACAAGTGACTTCTTCACTTTTCTGAACATCTAGTGTTTGTCCCTCGACAAGAACACCTAATACGACTCATTTTTAAAGGAAAATGATGTTCGTCCCTTGACAAGAACATCTGATGTTCGTCCCTCGATAAGAACACCTAAAACAACTCCTATTTAAAGGCAAATGATGTTTGTCCCTCGACAAGAACATCTGGTGTTCGTCCCTCGACAAGAACACCTAAAACGACTCCTATTTAAAGGCAAATGATGTTTGTCCCTCGAAAAGAACATCTGGTGTTCGTCCCTCGATAAGAACACCTAACGACTACTTTTTCAAGGCAAACGACTCCTCTTTCGAGGCAAACGACTCCTCTTTCAAGGCAAACGACTCCTCTTTTGAGGCAAATGACTCCTCTTTTGAGGCAAACGACTCCTTTTTTCCAAGGCAAATGACTCCTTTTTCGAGGCAAACGACTCCTCTTTCGAGGCAAACGACTCCTTTTTCCCAGGCAAACGACTCCTCTTTCGAGGCAAACAACTCCTCTTTCGAGGCTAACGACTCCTCTTTCGAGGCAAGTGACTGCTTTTTCAAAGGCAAATGACTCATCTTTCGAGGAAAACTGTAACACCTCATAATATACTCTTATGTCATAAAACATGCTATATTTTTTTTTAACACATACGTCAAGTGACGTTGTTTTCATTTTTATCTTACAAACATACTTATATACCAATCACATGCTTAACATATAACCATACAAGCATCTTTTTCTCTTTAACCTATTTAAGGTTACTTAGACCATTCACTACACTATAAACATATATAGGCATAGCATATATTACATATATCGACATATGGATTAAACAGCAGTTTATCCAAAAGGCTATAAGAATAGCACCACATATTTACATGCCAAAACTGTATAAAATTATGCTTATAGCACAAAACATAAACACACTATATGCAACATATACAATATGGACTGAGTCGGATTTTCAGTACCGACTCAGGAACCACAAACAATTCAAATCATATAACACATATATCAAGTTGACCGGGCTTCATACCGGTCCAAATAATTCAATATAGCAATATAAGCAATATCACAAGGCATATCTCTAAGTAAGTGATTTAACACTTACCTCACTGCTGTGAGCTCGGTGGGGCTTCGGGCTGCTTACCCCATGCTGCTCTCGAACTCGATGCTCCTATAATGCATAACATAGCAACCATGTTCAACAAATTAACTCTGGAACCCATATAAGCTATGATGCATGCTTCAATGTTTAATTCTCTGATTTAATTGAGTTTTAATTTCAAACCAATCAATTTTCTATAGTTTAAAACTAAATCTCTGAAAATCTCTGCTTTAAAAATCATTCAATGTCAATATAAAAATAATTGACAATCTCAATTTAACATATAATAATTATAATTTAACACAATTACAATTATTAAAACCATTTATAAACTTTAAATAAACTCACAAATCAAAATCTTTAATTAACCATTTAAATCTCTAATAAAAATATTTAAATATCTAATTTCATACTTAAAACAGCATCAAAATAAATTTCTAATGTCAAAAATGGATTCAGGACGTCGAAATTAGGCTGGAAGGGCTAAATTCTAATTTATAAAAGTCTCTGGGTCAAAAATATAAGCATTTATAAATTCAGGGGTCAATATGTAATTAAAAATATTTGCAAAATCACCCAAAAGGACTTAATTGAAATGCGGCTTAAAGCTCAGGGGCCAAAACAAAATTATACCAAAATCTGGGTGCTGGCGCTCGTTTTTCCTCAAAACGCAGAGGCGCCTGCCGTTTCACTTAACAGCCTTCAGTCAAAAACGCGGCCTACTCCTGCCATTTAGGATGCAGTCTTCTGGATCAAAACGCAGACCCTTCTTGCGTTTTGGTCATCTTCTTCCTTCAGCAGCCTAACTTTCACCCGAAAACACAGACTCTCAAGCCTACTTCCAGGTAACCGTACGTCCTCCTCCGACCACATTCCGGCAAGCTAAACCTATCAATCTCTTCCCCTGCACACCCTCTATCGATTCATCGGAACCAAATCTCCAAAATATGTCTGGATCGAAAGATATAATGGCCTAAAGTTGGCTTCACACACTGGTTTCTACCCAGAACCAGATTTTGCTTGTTTTTCTCCCAACTTCCGATGACTGTTACGACCAACTCCAGCCGTTTTCCGGCAACCTAAAAACACAGAAATCTTCCTTTACATCCCCTTTACAAACCTATCAAAGCCAAATTTCCCCACACACCATAGATTGAGAGATAATTTGCCTCAAAGTACCCTTCGTGCACACTGTTTAAAACTCAAAATTTTACCCAGATTTTGTCTTTTCCTTCCTCCCTTCTAAACCAGCTTATTTCTACTCTTTCTAATACTCTTAAACAATTCTAAACTTACCCAGAAACCATTTAAACATAACAGATTGAAGCATTTACCTCACTTTCCTCTTTCTCTTTCTTCCTCTCTTTCACACGATTTTCACTTTCTTTTTCCTCCTAGCCAGAACACACCTACCTCTTCACCTATTCATTTCTGCCTCCCAATATTCCAATCAAAAAATCCCAGCAGCTACTTACTTCTAAATCCAACTTTACACATAGTTATCACTTAAGCACTTTATCTTAAACTTAACCCTTAAGTAAATACATATATTCACTTTTATTTACTTCTCCCATTTCCATTTCTCTTGAATTTCAGCCCCCAAATTACTCTAGCACCAGCTTAAAATTGTTTTCAGTGTCAAAATAAATAGTATAACCCGTGTATGAAATTTCGTAAAAATCAGAATCCGAAAATTTATCGCGGTTTGATCGGTGCCCCAAACCGAACCGAAACCTCGACGATTTTCACGGAACCGTAACCGTATGACGTCGTCGTATAACTTTGGTTCCACAACTCTTTAAATCATGTATATAAACATATAAAAACATCTTAAATTCATTTACTTTAAAATATTACGCGTTTTCGATATTTTTCGATCGCGCGAGCCAAACACCCTAATTGGCTCCGTTTATGTCTTCCGACGATAAACGAACTTAAAACCACTTTTATTTAATACTTTCAACTCATTTATAATCATTTCCCAATTCATAAATTTCATGTAAATGTCATATATTATGTCATACTCTGATGCATTTAAATAGAAATGCATAAAATGCATGAAATGACGTCAAAAAGACGTATTCTTTTGGTCAAGGTTGTCATAACTCTCCTCTCCTTAAAAATGTTGTCCTCAAAATTCTATACCTGTACTTTGGAATAGCTCTGGATACTTCTGTCGCATCCGTGCCTCTGTTTCCCAAGTGGCCTTACCCTGAGAATGATGCTTCCAAAGCACCTTAACCATAGGAATATCTTTATTTCTCAGTTGTTTCACCCTAAATTCCAGTATCCTCACTGGTTCTTCTGTATAGGTTAAGTTCTCTGCTATCTCAAATGTAAGCTCGCTAATCACATGAGTGGGATCTGACCTGTATCTCCGAAGCATACTCACGTGAAAAACGTTGTGAATCTGCGCGAACTCTATTGGTAAGGCTTGTCTGTAAGCCAAAGGACCAACTCTCTCGGTAATCTCGTATGGACCAATATATCTTGGCCTCAGTTTTCCTTTCTGCCCGAACCTGATGATGCCTTTCCAGGGCGAAACTCTAAGGAAAACTCTGTCTCCAATGCTATACTCCATATCTCTGCGGTGTTGGTCCGAATAACTCTTCTATCAGTCCTGCGCTGCCTTTAACTTTGATTTTACCATACCAATCTTGTCAACTGTTTCCTGAACCAACTCTGGACCCTCAAGTGTTCTCAACCCCTCTTCGTCCCAACAGATAGAACTTCTACACTTTCAACCATAAAGTGCCTCATAAGGTGCCATATCGATGCTGCTGTGATACTGGTTGTTGTAGGCAAATTCCATCAAACTGATGTAGTTGTCCCAAGAATCTTGGAACTCCAAAACACATGCCCGTTACATATCCTCGAGGGTCTGTATGGTTCTCTATGACTGCCTATCTGTCTGCGGATGAAAAGCAGTACTAAAATGAAGCTTTGTACCCAAAGCTGCCTGTAGGCTTTGCCAAAATCTCGAGACAAATCGTGGATCTCTGTCAGACACTATGGATATAGGCACTCCGTGTAGTCTGACCACCTCATCCACATGCTTTGTAGCCAGCTGATCCAGTGAAATGCCCCACGGGATCGGAATAAAATGAGCTGACTTCGTCAATCAATCCACAATAACCCAAATAGCATCATGCTTCCGTTGGGTCTTAGGCAATGCTGTGACAAAATTCATGGTAATCCGCTCCCATTTCCACACAGGTATAGGCAATGGCTGTAATTTACCTGCGAGAGCCTGATGCTCAGCCTTAATCTACTGGCAAATCAAACACTTGGCTACAAATTCAGCCACATCTCTCTTCATTCTGGGCCACCAATAGTGAGTCTTTACTGAGTGATACATCTTGGTGGCACCCGGATGCATAGTATAAACCGTGTTGTGAGCTTCATCCAATATCTCCTCCCGA
>CANUEY010244116.1:0-59997 GCA_948099555.1 Croton setiger
TAACTAACAATCCTAAGTACGACGAAGGATTTAACCGTTAATTGCATTAAAAACTAGTAGAACCCTACCCAGATTAACAGAAACTACGAGCATCCATTTAAATCTGATTATATTCTCCCTTAATATAACCCAAAAGGTTCCACCCAATCAAATTATATTAATTACTACTCTATCGATCTAACCAAACAATTACGGATTTGATTCAATCGAATAGCTATGGAAATTGCTACTAAACAAAATAACAGGCCCTGTTAATTCATTCAATAGAATTTCGCTAGGGGATATATTTTCCCAATAAATCACAGAAAGAATATAAATGCAACAAAAAGTAAGAAATTCAATTAAGTTTATTAATCTCACAATCGAAATCAAACTTCTACCTTGGTTTAGATTGCGAAATTAGCTGTCCCAATACACAAATCACGTTACCCTATTTCTAGTGGCGAAAAGTGTCCACAGAAAGACCTAAAACTGACTTAAATACCTCCCAAAAGGTAGGGTCAACTAATATAATAATATGACCCACTAAAATTAATAATAAATTGGCTGTTTCCGCTTTAAAACGCGCAGAATTAATTCTTGAGATGTTTTGGGCTTTTAAAACAAACTGCATCTCCCGTTTTCCGCTTAGTCTTGCTCATTGCATTCCGAAAATACTTCAATTTTGCTCCTTTTCGCTCCATTCACGCCAAATCCAACTTTTCCTAGCACAAAAACAATAAATCAAATAAAACTATAATTTTAAGCACAAATAATCCAAAATCAACACAAATATAAAAATAAAAACAAGTTGGATTTACATTTTATCAATTAACTATTTTTAAAATAAAATAAAATGAAGGCCTAAGCTTTTTAAGAAGATGAGCTAAGAAAGCCTAATAAACCTGTTGGGGAAAACTCAGCCCATTAATAACTATTGGAATATTCTGAGCAACTACCATAAGCAAAGGATAGAGTCAAAGCAGTAGTTGCAGAGACTTCTTTCTTTTTCTTTTGTATGGTTGAAGTAAAAGACAGAAAAAGATAAACAAACGCATACCTTACAGCTTCCTTAATCCCAATCTCAATGGCGGCTCCGATCAAGGTTTATGGACCAACATTATCCCCAGCTGTTAACAGAGTTTTAGCTTGTTTGATCGAAAAAGATGTTGAATTTCAGCTTATTCCTGTTAATATGTCCAAAGGGGAGCACAAGATGCCTGATTTCCTCAAGATTCAGGTTCTTTTAATATATATATTAATTTTTGCAAATTCTTCTGTTTCTGAAAAGCTAATGACCTTTTTTTTTTACACCCATTACAGCCATTTGGTCAAGTACCAGCATTTCAGGATGAAAGCATCTCTCTTTTTGGTAATTTACTGCTAATATTCAATTCATTTTTTGATTAACTATAATCAACTCTTTTTGTTGTTAAAATGGAGTACAAACACACACACTTTCAGGATTAGATTATACTTTAAATTAATAGGCTTATTTATGATAATAATTGGTTAATTTTGTATTTGGGTGTTGGATTATGCAGACAAAAATAGTGTATGATCCCAAGTTTAAATTTAGCTTGCAAAACCAAATGGCTAATGATATCAAAATCTAATATATATATATATATGATCTATATATTCATAGTTTTTCGATTAGTATATTACTGAAAGTTTAGTGAAAGTTTTATCATTTTTTCAGAGTAGATACATAGTTTTACCATTTTGTTTAAATTCTTGATGGTAGAATCAAGAGCAATGTGCCGGTACTTATGTGAGAAGTACCCAGAAAAAGGGAACAAAGGATTATATGGGACAAACCCATTAGCCAAAGCTTCAATTGATCAATGGCTAGAAGCTGAGGGGCAGAACTACCAAGCACCTAGTGGAACTCTGCTGTTTCAGCTTGCATTAGCACCAAGGATGAATATCCCACAAGATGAAGGAATTATAAAGCAAAATGAAGAAAAACTTAGCAAAGTACTTGACATTTATGAGAAAAGGCTTGGAGAAAGCCGATTCTTGGCCGGAGATGAATTTTCATTGGCTGATTTATCTCATTTGCCTAATACTCAGTATATAGTTTCAGCCACTGATAGAGCAGAGCTCATAACTTCCAAGAAGAATGTTGGAAGATGGTGGAATGAGATTTCTAGCAGAGCATCTTGGAAGAAGGTTCTTGAGTTGCAGAAAACCCCTTGAGTTTGCTCTTTCTACTGATCTCAATTTCGGGGATTGGAACAATTTAGTTTCATGTCAAGGAAAATGATCACCTGCATCCAACACCGAATGCAGGTAATCATTTTCCTTAAATTTAACTTTGTTCCAAACTCGGAATCGAGGCAAAAAACCTTTGTTTCAATTCAAGAGTCTGCTTTTTGTAGCATGTAGCAGCTTGTTTGAGGCTTGAAGATGAAAGATTTGTTGTTCATTTCTTTCTTTTTTTCTTTTTTGAGCAAGTTATTTTCTTTCTTTAATCCAAAAGATATCAATAAAAAAGACCATTTCATATAAGGAGGATCTTGAATTTGTAACATGGTGTTTGAAATAATAATATCTACACAACTAATCACCTAGTTTATGAGAATTAATTTGAAATTTGCATTAGATTAACTAACTTCTTATATATCTCTAATAATAAACATCAGCTCTTTGTTCCACTCATACAGTCTCCACGCTTCAGTCTTTCTTTATACTCTTCCAACTCCCTCTTGTATCTTTCCTTGTCTTTCATCCCAATGTTTTGGTATACCTATAATACAATAGAGATGCAAAAAACTAAACATTATTTCATAAATTGTAATGCAATATAATAGCAATTACGTTACATTGCATTTCGGCTTATTGCATACGTACCATCCTTTCTTCTGCACTAAGATTATTCCAAGATTGACCAATGATTTTTGTGAACTCTCTTTCTCTATTTGGGTATAAAGATTTGAGCTTGTAGTGTTTTTCAGCAAAGAAAAAGTTATAGCCACTTCTATTGGGTTTAGGGTGGCTAGGATCTCCACCTCTTCTTCTTCTCCTCCTCCTGCTGTTCCGGCCACCAGAGCGATTGCTCTTGTATGGAACAAGAGCATTAATAGAAGAAGTGCTAGTTTTGTCTGGATGATAAATCACTCCACTAAGCACTTCTGCACCCACTTGAACAGATACTAAATAACCACAATCAAATTTCCCATTTATAGTTCCAATAGCAGAAAATGAAGATCCTGCATGATTATATATACATATACATAATCATTTAGCAATTAATGAATTAAACAAGAATTAAAATTATTTCACTTCTATAGTATGAATAGTTCTTGATGAAATTGGATCATATAAAATAAATAAAAAATAAGTAAACGTATATACAGATAGAGACAGAAACATTGTTTTTCAGAACAAGGTGACCTTACAATAACTTGTTGTTTTCTTATCTGAATTACAAGATAAATGTGATAACAATTATAATATACGAGTTTCAGAATAAAAAAGAGACAATTTCATGGGACCACAATAGAGGAAAAATTCATAAAATCAACTAGAAATTATATTATAAAACCGTTATCGTAATTTTGCAAAAATATATATATTTATAACTAATTAAAAATAAAATTCCAGTCACTATTCAATATATATATATTTACTAAAATAAATTAGAAAATGGTGTGTGGTTAGCTACAGAAAATCTTTCTATCCATTTGCAAATATTTCCTAAAAGGTACTGAAGCAGAGAAATTGAAAAAGAACAAGTACTTTTTTTTTACCTCCAGTAGCAGTAGTAGGTGGTGGGTCAGGAGAAGATCTTCGTCTTGGTTTAGGGGAATATTCCACAATGGCCAATTCTGGTCTGCTGCTACTTACAGGAGATGCAACTACAGAGAAGAAGAAGAAGAAGAAGAAATGCCATAACCCATGAGAGAAATAAAAGTCAAAAAAAGAAAGAAATTAAAAAGAGCATTTTGGCTAACCTGTTAGAGAAGATAATGGACCTTGGATTTTAAAGAAATGAACTTGCTCATAATGGTAAAGAAGACCAAAATAGTGTTTTTTAAGTACAAAAGAAGCACTAGTTGTTGTCGGAGAGAAATTAAAAACAGAACCCACTTCCCTCCATTTCTTTTCTTGAACAACCTATGAACAAAATTTGGAAAAAACAACACCAACATTTTTCATAAAAAAAGACGGATTCTTGCATGTACATATATAATCAAGAACAAGAAGAAATCAAAGCCGAATATTAACCTTGTCATAGCCACCTCTCGCAGTTGCTTCTACATATAAAACATGCAAATCTAGCTCTTGCCCACCAATCACAGGAATCCTTATAATAATAATAAAAATTTAAATACCCAAAAAGAGAAAAAAAGGACTTTAATTATTTACATGGAAAGAAATTAAAGAAGGCTTACATGAATTTTGTACCCATTAAAGAATGGAAACGCCTGAGAGTGTCCCAGAAAATGGTAGGATCTTTAACAACTTCTTCATGAGAAGCAAGAGGAACAGGATAATACTTATTTTCCACCTCATCGTTACTACTTTTCTTTGCCGGCAGCGGTGGCATTTCCATATCTCAGTCGCCGGGAAATCAAGAACACAAGAAGAAAAGAGAAAAACAAAACAAAACAGTAATTATGTTTTTCGAAACGGTAATTAAGACTAAGAAAAGCCAGAATTAATTAATAAAAGAAGACTGACGCGTGAGAGAGGTATAGTAATTGTTAAGTAAAATTGGCCTTTTATGGCATTTTGAGTAGCAGAATCACTGAACCAATAACTCCTTAAAAAGCTTCTTTTTTTTTTCAGGCTTATTTATAAGCTTATTATTTAGTACTATATGCTTATTATTACACTCTACTTGTTTACTTTTCTCTCTCGTGTCATTCAAAACCTGACACGCAGCAGCTTCAAGCTCTGATTTAGCGTTTTTTTTCTTCTGCAAACGTTGACATGCACTTACTTCTTCTTCTCTTCTTTTTTTTTTTTTTTGGTTGCTGATCTGATACGGTCTGACCCATATCTTATGGTACATCTGTTGGAAGATATATATATATATAAGGAGAGAGTTTCAGTGGTATATTGGCTTGTAGTGTAGTGTAGTGCAGTGCAATCCAGCAGTTTATGCAGCTGGTTGGTACTGGGTGTAATTAATTACTACTGTTTACAGTAAATAAATGGTACGATTTTATTTAATACATATATTAATTTAATTTAATTTAATTTTTATAATTTTTTTTTCTTTTTGGTTTAATGCTATGAACTAGGAGTCATTACCCAATAGAAGATGGATTTTTTTTTTTTTGTGGGTCTATATTTTTTTATTATCCATTATCCATATTGAAACTTGTTTTGGCCTTCCAAATTATAAGCTCATTTGTGTATGATAATGGGAGTATATTATATATGGAGGAAATTTATTTTTAAGCTTGCACCCTTCTTTATATCTCGTCACCCCCATAAATTTTTTTCTTTTGAAAAATTGTCTTTATCAAAATGGGTTGATCTAATTTTATTTCATGTACAAATATTAATATTAGAGCCAATCGTATCAAAGTTTCATATTGTTCCATTAAAAAGAAAAAAAAAAACGTTTAGCATACATGATGGCTAATAATCAGACTTATCTAAATCGGATTTACAAGACTATTTATGAATTACACTAATAAAAAAAATTAAAAATATTATTATTATTATTATTATTATTATTATTATTATTATTATTAAAAAAAGTAACATAACATTTGTTTTAAAAAAATAATATATATATTCAAAAATATACAGCTCACATCTAAGAGAAGAGTGAGACTTATATTTTTTACACATACCGGGATTTGCACTCATCACCTTTGTATCCTTTCCCTAAACGTCTATCACTACTGCACCGCATACGTCCCCTTATTAGTTATTGATTTTGAACATTGACAATCTCACAATCCAATTTAGCAATAAGTCCATTTGTGACGAGTTTTACAGAGGATGATTGCATTTTTCATTTATTAAAAGCTACTTTATAAATTAAGGTAACATGTAAAATGATGTGATTAATGCATTTCGAGTATAAAATTGTATTAAAAATAAAAAAATAAAAAAACAATTTACTTATTTAGGTTTGATTGAAAAATATTGATTTTTCTTAACAAAAATAAAAAAAATGTGATTAATTCCTGAAATTAGACCTATGGGGCTAATGAGTAATGCTACGAACCTGAACCCAAAGGCCACTTTCGAAATATAATGGGCTGATAAATTTTTTGGCCCATTTTACGCATTTTGGCTGAAAACACACTTTCGTCAATGCTCAAGAACATTTTCCTATCACCTAATGGATATTTGAATATGTAATGATGATGATAATGGGAGATGATAATCAGAATATTTTCAAAAGGGTTGCTTTCCTGCAAATTTGTGAGCTCCAGAAGAAGTTTTTGCAATGTTTTTCTTGCTCATTCCTCCTCCCATTTTCTTACATTTTCAAATTCAGCAGACTCCATTGTTTCAGCTCTAATAATTTCTATAAGCTCTTGCACTTGGGTATCTCATTGCCAGGCGCTTCATTGCAGAGTATTGAAATCCCTATGTTACAATCATGGCTTCCTGGGTGATCAACTGGTGACTGGTTACGTTAGGTTGGGATGCAAAGAAGATGCAGAGAAGTTGTTCGATGAATTGCCTGACAAGGACTTGGTCTCCTGGAATTCGTTTATTTCTGGGTTTTCACGTAAAGGGGATTTGGTTAACTGTTTGAATATTTTTTCCAGTATTAGAATTGAAACAGATTTGAAACTTAACGGAGCTACACTTATTCCTTTAATCTCCGCATGTACCGATTCCCGAGCTCTTGATGTGGGCAAGTTTGTTCATGGGTTTGCTCTGAAAATGGGCATGATTTTGGAAGTCAAAGTTTCTAATGCTCTTATTAACTTGTACGGAAAGTCTGGATCTTTGGATGCAGCTTGTCGGTTATTCGACGAAATGCCAGAGCAGAATTTAATTTCATGGAATTCAATTATCGCAGTTCATGCCCAAATGGGATTGGCAGAAGAAGGAATGAGATATTATATGATGATGAGAAGGGCTATGTTTGTTTCTGATCAAGCCACTCTGGTAACTTTGCTTCAAGCATGTGAAAATCTTGGTGTAAGGAAATTGGTAGAGTCTATTCATGGGTACATCTTTAGCATTGGTCTTAATATGAACTTAGCAATATCAACTGCATTGTTAAAATTATATGCCAACTTGGGTATTTTAAGAACTTCGCATAAAATATTCAAAGAGATGATTAATCGAGATGCAGTGGCATGGACTGTCATGCTTTCAGCTTATGCGGTACATGGTTGTGGGGAAGAAGCAATACAACATTTTGAACTAATGGTGAGAAGTGGTTCGGTGCCTGATCACGTTACATTCACTCACTTGTTAAGTGCGTGTAGCCATTCTGGTCTAGTGAACGAGGGAAAACATTATTTCCATGTTATGTCCAAAGTTCATAGAGTAGAGCCAAGGATTGATCACTATTCTTGTATGGTTGATCTGTTGGGTCGTTCTGGACTTCTTGATGATGCTTATAATCTTATCAAAAGCATGCCAATGAAGCCAAATTCTGCTGTATGGGGAGCTCTTATTGGCGCATGTCGACTCCATGGTAATGTTGAACTTGGGAAAGAAGTTGCAGAGCAATTATTTGCTTTAGATCCATCGGACTCGAGAAACTACATTTTGTTATCAAATATGTATTCTGCAACTGGTCAATGGGAACAAGCGTCAAAGGTGAGGGCTCTAATGAAGGTAATAAATTCGAGGAGAAACCCTGGATACAGTTGTATTGAATATGGAAACAGAATTCATAGATTTGTAACGGGCGATCAATTTCATCCTGAAAAGGACCAGATATATATAAAACTGGAGGAAGTTATTAAAAGGATTCGAAAAGCCGGGTATGTTCCGAAAACAAATCTTGTTCTTCATGATGTTAGTGAGGATGTGAAAGAGGATTTGATCAGTAAGCACAGTGAGAAACTAGCCATTGCCTATGGACTTCTAGTGACTGATCCTAAAATGCCATTAATTATAACAAAGAACCTTAGAATTTGTGGTGATTGTCATAATGCTGCAAAATTCATCTCTCTCACTGAAGAACGTACGATAATAATTCGAGACACAAAGCGGTTTCATCATTTCGCTAACGGATTATGTTCTTGTGGAGATTACTGGTGATGCTGCTAACTATCTGCTTCCAAAATCCAATTTCAGCTTCATAGCCAGCAAGTCTGTTGAAGAAATTCTCAGCAGCGGTAAGCCCGGAACTGGAATGTCCAAGACCCAATCCAGTTCAACTTAAATTAGAAACCTAATACAGTATCCTTGGGCTTGGTTTGGGCCCATTTCTCAGATTCAGTTGTAATAATTTATTGGGCAAACTTACTGAATACCGCGTTTCATAGTTTTTATTTAGCAAAATACCTAAAAAGGATGTGATACAAAAATACCACATTTTAACCCAAAATTTAATATAATACCAAAACTAATCCTCTCATAAAAAATAATAATAAAAAAAAAAAAAACTTAACACACAACAACGCCTCTTTCTTCTTCTTCCCTCTCGTTTACCACCACGGCCTCCTCCTTCTTTCCTCTCACAAAATTTTAGACTCATGTGGTTGACGATAAAACTTAATCAAAAAGCATTTGAAAAAATAAAATAAAATAAATTTATTTCTAACAATTAATTTAAAAAATAAAAGAAAATAAGCAGATAGTTAAAAAATTTAATAAGTAACATAAATAAGAACATATATATAAAATAATTTAAAAATATAATATAAAAGCAGTATAGACGTAAATATAATATTTAGTAAATAAGTGATATTTGCTGAGATTTCTTAAAGCAGATCTATACGTTTTTATATTAGGGGAGTTAAAGTGGTGGGTTAATACAGGTATATTAAGAAAATGATTTGGACAACCGACAAAAAAAAATCATTGAGTGTGCGGTGATATGAATTGTAGAAATATTTTAATAAAGCTTATGAAATCAGAATTCAGAAATCCAACCACCAACCAACAAATTGCTTACGAAATTATTAATGTTTATTTTTATTTTCCAATTTAATGCATTTGCTTGCAGTTCCAGGAAAAGAGCAGTGAGCTTGACTTTCCTCTGTTTCTTTTCATCTTGCCCGCTCATGGTTTTTGCGAAACGCCCATTGCCTTGTACGCTCCTGCCTCCTTCCTCTTTTGTTCTCTTCTCTCTCCCACACCCAATTTTTTATTATTCAAACTTAAATCTACAAAACTTACCTAATAAATTATTTATGATTATTTTACAAAGCTGTTAGTTGAGTGTTAGGATAAAATAAGTGTTCGAATAGTGTTTAAATTTTTTAATAATGGTTAATTATTTCTCAGAGTTATTTATAACACGCTAAAAATTAATGGATTAATTTTTTTTAGTAATGTTACTTATATACTAATTGAAAAAGTTTGTAAAAATTATTGTAGATTATAATTTTTGAGTGTGTTTAAAAAAAAATAATTATTTGAGTAATATTCAACCATTTGAATAATTATTATCTGTTTACAAAAACTATTTATAAATGTACAAAGTTAAAAAATAATGAGATCAGCATTTTAAAATGCAATCTAGATACCTAAAATTTATTTTAAAAACTATGTTAAAAAAAAAAAATTTTACACTTTAACTTGTCAATATTAAAAAGTTATAAAATAATTGTCAAACACAATATTTTGAGTGTATGATAAATTTTAATTATTTAAATTGCATTATATAAAAAGTAATTTCATTAAATTATGTGTAAAGTAATTATTAAAAATATAACAACCGTTCAAATAGTTTAACACCACTTATACAATTAATTTTTTTAAAATTTTTTTAATTACAACTAGGTTAAATAATTTATTTAATAAATTTTTAAATTGAACTTAAAAAAATCACATTCAACTGTTGTTTTTATGAAATGTATGAAAATTAAGAGGACATTGTAATTATGACTATGATTATTTAAGTTTATTTATATTGTTATTTTATATAATTCAAATTTAAGTATGATAAAGGGCTTGAATTTCCAATAAAATATGCGCAAAAGAAAGACTTTTTCCCTTACTCTTATTTAATTAAATAATTCTATAATAAAAAATAATATTTTTAAGGCCTAAAACCAAACTCAAATTTGAATCTTTTTTAAAGTTTATTTTTGAGGATATTTACAAAATTATTCATAATATTAGAGCTAAAATTTGGAGTGCCTATTAATGACTAGTATTGCACATGTCAATTAATGTGTGCTCTTATTAGGAATGACAATAGTTCATATATTTAGGATACCCTACTGATCCGTTCATTTTGACTCGCATGGGTGGTAATTAGAAAACATAAAAAGGTAACTATTTTTCGATACTCATTGTTTTGCAAGTAATTAGGTGGTGACACTTGCAATGAGGCCTATAAAACAATCAAATGGTTCATATCTATTTATTGTTGGAATAAGAAAAAGCTTTATTCTATTCGAATTCAATTTATAAATCAACCAAACTCAACCTTAACTTTTAAGTTCAAATATTTAATAAACCAAATATAATGGTTTATAAATAGTTCAATGAACTCTACTGAAATAACATTGTTTCATGCTATTCACTAATTAATTAGGAGCGATTTACAGATAAATAAACACTTATTCGAATAGAACTTCTAAATCAGATATTCACATCATAATTGAAAAATAATAAAGTAAATTTATAGATAAATAAACTTTTATTCGAATAACTTCTGAATCAAATATTCAAACCAAATTCTTAAGTTAAATTACTGAATTAAATGCTTGAATATAACTCACATACTAATAACATCAAAATCTTGAATGAAAATTTAAATCTAAATCGAATATGAATAAATTTTTTATTATTATATAATTTAAAATAATAAAGATGTAAAAATACAAAATAAAAATAAAGATTCTTTTTTGTTTTACTATTTACATCCGATATTCAGAAAAAATAGAAAAAACAAGATATTTAAAAACAAATAACAAGCTATTTTAAATTAATAAAGTGTATTTATCTTTTTAATATAATGATAGCGATGGTATTTGAACTTGTCTTTAAATATATTACTAGCATTAATGGCGTTGGATCCCGTGACTACTGTCCTCATCATATTTTTAAACACTTATTTTTCTAATATTACCCATAATAATGAATATAAAACTTTTAAAATATGAATATTATAGTTAATTTAATTAAAATCAATAATAAATGAGAGATTTTTTTCTAAAATTATGTTATGGGAAATTATTTTATATTTTAAAATAGAGGGAGTACATTTTATTTGGATAAAATATTTGATTTAATAAGAAACTACTTTAAATTTAAGAACAAATGGAGTAAATTTTTATTTGAGAAAATATTTGATTTAATAATTAATGGTAATTTTGAAAAGTCCTCTAATTTTGGAGATAATTATTGAAAAATAAGGATTTTCTATTTTAAATTTTCCTTTTTCTTCCGAAAAATATTTTAAATTTTCTTAATTCATTATGATTTAATAAATACTATACTTGAAAGAGATTATGTGCTTTTCAGATAATTAGTTAATATGCAGACCTTATCAAGATCTTAAAAATCCTAATAACAGTACAAAATTTATAAATTTTTCTATTACATTTAAAATGTCAATTCACATAATTATCCAAGTTTCTAGATAATAGGTCAACTGAAAAAAATAGACATATTAACATATTATTATTGGATTTGATGATAGATAAATAGTGTTCGAAGAGTTACCCATTATTATTTTTTAAATAGTGTTTCAGATTTGGCCTAATCTACTTTTTGTAGTCTCATTTCACAATTAACTATAAGATTCATTCTCTCAAGTAATTGTGTCCAAAATTCTCTAATTATGTCATTAATCTTTTCGCAAAGCTCAAGTTTTCTTTTCTTTTTTATTTGCCAAACAGTTTCATATAAATCAAAAATACTTAACACATTAATAAAAATAAATTCAACAATTTTCTTTTAAATCAAATTAGGATGTTACTCCAGTCTCCAATCAAATCCTAGATTCAAGTATAAATTCAATCATAATTTTGCCTTTTTTACCATCGGCCTTATCATGGCGAGCATCATTTCAACATAATCTATCACTATTCATTATCAAATTGTTTCTCCTCTGACCAAAATTCCTCCTTTTCATTCTTGTAAATTCCATCACAAATGGAACCTTCGAAAAATATTGCTAAATTTGCAAAAACCAAAATTACTCAATCCAAAGCCCTTATTCAGTCAACTCCTTGCATCAGGTGAGGTAGACAATGTGATTTGCCATCTTTGTGAAGCTAATCCACTTCTCAAATATGTAATCGACCTTTCCATACTTCTTTCCTTGTATTGAGTTTGAGCATTCTCTGTCAACAATTTGCTTTTAAAGTTGGCATTTCAATTTACACTTGATTTATTATGTTTTAAGTGGAGGGATTGGTGTTCTCTTGAGACAATTTTCGCTTTAATACCAATAACTCCAACAAATTGGGATTTAAAACACTGTCCTTATTTATAAAAGCTTACTAGTTGTGTGAATTATCTAAAAGCTTACCAGTTGTGTGAACTATCTAAAGCAAACACTATTTTTTTTATTAATTGTATGATTTTAACTTATTTATTTATTTGTTGTATACTATATTAAAATGCTTTTCAATGTTCTTCACATTTTAGGTTGTCCTAAATGTTTTTTTAGTTTAGTATGTAATTAGACATAAATAATAGGATTATGCTTGAATTACGAGTACTCTGAATTGGAACCAAGAATTAAAACGATCAACTATTTTAAAAGGATTAGAATCAGAACAAAAAAATTTTTAAAAGCGGATATGATTCTAGTTATTCTTGTAAACTAAAAATAGAATTGAAAATTGAAAAAAATTATAAATAAAAATTTATATTTTTTTTTTATTAAATCTACTCATTTTATTATATTATTTGTAAAATTGTAATGAGTTTCTTAGGTTAATGTTACTTAAAATGAATTTTTTTATTAAAAATTTCAAAATGAAATTAAAAATTACTATTTTATGAATAATCTATGATTTCTCCCAAAATCAAATCCTTAAATGGAACTGAAAAATAAGAATTGAATCGAAATTAGAATTGAGATCGAGTATGATTTCAATTTTTGATGAAATCGGTATATCAATTATGATTTCTAAATCTTACCGAGAACTGGATTATTTATAATAAATAATAGAGAACTACTTACTTACACCTGATGTAATACAGCAATCCAATATGCAATAAATAAATAATTAATTAAAGGCATTTATTACAAGACATTGGGCAAAAAAATGTTAAGATAGTCTAAAAATTTTAAAATCCCTAAACAGGATTGGTTTAGTGTATTAAAGGCTCACGTACACCGAATATAGACAAGAATTTTCAAATATGATGGTATAGTATTTTATTTTTTACTTTTACCTACCAACCAAAGTAAAAAAAAATTCACATTAATTTGATTTATTTTATATAATTAATTTGAATTTTGAAAATAAAATACTTAAAAATAGATAAATATTTGTGAGGGTAAGAAAAAAAAAATCATTCAATTTCCTCTTCAACCGCGTAGGTAATTCCTAATTTCAAAGATATCATTGGATAAATATTGGCCAATTAAATAATTCCATCTTGAACTTTATATATATTTCCTAATGAAACCCTGCATTTTGAAAGTAATGTGACACATAAATTTGTATAAATAATTTATTAGACACGTTATTCGAGAAAAAAAATATATAACAAGGTGTGAATTTATTTAAATTTTTGCAAATTCAAATGTTTTAATCTTCATTTATATATAAGTTTAAGTGTTTTATAAATTATTTGTGTAAGTTTAGCTGCTTAAGTCACTTCCAAAATTCATAATTCCATTATTGAAAAAAAAGTAAAGTTAAGGGGTTAATTTATGCACTTAGCCGATATATATTATATACACATGGATAAGGTTTCCCGCACAGGACAGAGCAGACCTATTCCAGCAAATATACTTCTTTAATCGTACGCGACTACGTCTTCTTTTTCTTAATCTTGTTTCTTTAATTACACCTTAATCAACGCTTAACATTAGCCGTCTGGTACGTAATTAAACTCGAATTCAAAATCCACAACTCGGAATCAACCAAACATTGCCCATACTACTACTATACGTGTCTCTGAATCTGATACTCCCAACTCGGTTAAGCTCAATCCAAATGAGGGGAAGATTCTTCAGAATATTCTCTTTTTTCCCTATCTTCTTTCCTTGACCCTATACCATCTTCATCCTCACTAATTTTTTAGCTCTAAAAGACCGTGAAATTACGGATTTGTCCCTGCCCTGGTTTATTTTGGGTATAAAAGCCTACCTGCCCGTTTTATATTATTCGCCATCTCTTTCTTTCTCGTTCGCTTTTCTGACTTTCAAATCCCTTTAATTATTTACAATTCAATGAGTAATTCCAGTCCTGCTTCTCCGATTTCTCAGTCGTCGGAATCCGACCAGCATCATCTCATAGAGAAGCTTCAGATCTTCAAGATCCAAGGCCGGGACAAACGTGGCCGGAAGGTTCTTCGCATCATCGGCAAATTCTTTCCTGGTATATATGCCGTATGACTAGTATAATTGAAATATCAAAGTAGTATTTGCATCTCATGCATTTTTCTCTTTGATATTTTTTACCAGAAATTTTGAAGGTGTGTTATTAATTTTATTTTACAAAAATTTACCATTGCAAAATGTTTATATTATATCGGCCGTTTTTAATCTTGTTTTGAATTCGATTTTTGGATCAGCTCGGTTGGTGAGCAGTGAGGTGTTGAAGAAGTACTTGGAGGAGAAAATCTTTCCTAAATTAGAAGGACAGCTGTTTTCTGTTGTGTATGTACACACCGATGTTCAACGGAGCGACAATTTCCCCGGAATCTCAGCACTCCGGTCAATCTACGAGGCAATTCCGATCAACGTGAAGAAAAATCTCCAGGCCGTTTATTTCGTTCACCCTGGCCTACAAGCCAGGCTTTTCCTTGCCACTTTTGGCCGTTTCCTTTTCAGTGGAGGGTAAGGCTACTTTACTGATCACTGAACCACTCTTAATTTTAATTAATTAGATTAATCATGTGATTAACATCGCTAATAACAGGTTATACTGGAAGCTGAAGTATGTGACCAGGCTAGAGTTTCTATGGGACCATGTTAGGAGGAACGAGATTGAGATACCGGAATTTGCTTATGATCATGATGAAGATCTCGAGTACCGTCCAATGATGGATTACGGGTTGGAAAGTGATCACCCGAGAGTTTACTATGGGCCTACTATGGATAGTCCGGTTTCTATGTATTCCATGAGATGTATTGCATAGGATTATTAGCATAGGAAAAGAGGTGTTCCCTCTGTTTTCAAAAGTTGCTTGTGTACATAAAAGGGCCAAATCTCAACGACCTTTTCTATGTGGCGTTTTAGGAATTTGGGATAATTTTGTTTTCTTTTTTGGTGGTGGTTGTTTAATTAGTATTTTAATTAAAGTACTAATTATTTAGGATTAGGAGCTTAGGATGACGGGAAAAGCACAAAGATAAGTGCTTTGAGGCCCTAAACGGCCCAGGTTCGTAATGTTCATGAAACTATCATCTAATAGTTTTTTTTTAAGTATATTTTTAATTTCAAGTTTTTTAAAGAAGTTGGAGTTGAGAATTTATAGTAATATTTGAGGTCATCAAATGGGAAGCAAAAGCTGCTATTTTTGGTTATGTTTTGCAGCAATATTGACCCAAGTGAAAAAAAAAATATTGTGATTAAAGCTGCACAAACTAGACAATAGCGTTTATTTATACGAACATCTCAGGAAGGAACTCTGCTTTGAACATTTTGGCCCCGCCTAATTGTACGCACAAACAGGAGACAAGAGACAAGAGTACTGCTATTGCCTGTTACCTTTTCCAATGAAATTTCACATGTTTGAAACTCTTCTTAACTGATAGCAACTTAAGATGTAAAAAGCTCGGTTATTGTTTCAGAATTCAAATGGACAAATTTCAACTAGCTCCACGCCCAACTTTGCTAAAAACGAAGTTTGAAGGCACTAAACGGACCAATACACAAACATATATTGGAAATCTTCTTATGAAGAACTCTCAATTTTAACTTGCCAATCAAAATCGGACAATAAACATTACCAGTCAAACTCATTCAAATGAGTTCACAAGCCAATTTTTTTCGAACAATCTCATAAACTAATTTATTTGCAATGTTCATAAAACATGTTCACCAACTAAAAAATACTTTACTTGTTTAGTATAACGATTGCATTTTGCAAAAATGTCATAACAAGTTTATGAGATAAATTTTAAATGAGGTTACAAATCAAATTTCAAACAAACTTGAACTTTCTTAAATACAAACGAGTCATGCTAGAACTTGTTATTATTCGGTTTGGCTCATTTATAACATTAGTATTGTTTAGTGACCATTGGAACATATCATCGTAGGATATTTAATATTGTTAGAAAGACATAATTTAGCATCCCATTATAAAATTAACAACTTACAGCGGCCAACAACATTCAGAGACCCCTGATCACATTTTTATACAATAGCATCCTACATAAAAAAAATTTGTATATTTAAACCCTCATACTACCCATTGAGCACATTTCGTTCAATAGATAACGATTCGTGTGTAACAAATGGATGGAGGGTACGAGAAGGCTTCCTTTATAACATTCACTAGCAAAATGATGATGTTTTGCCACTTAAACATTATAATCATCTCTCATGCATTTCTTCGAACACATGGAGTGCAGGTGAAATAGATGAATAGGCTATTCACCACCTATCCTCTCGACCTATCCTTCACTAGATGGCACAACAACAGGAACTCATCCCCAGTACAAGAGCGATAAAGAAAACACTGAACCACCCAGCCTCTCATTTCAAAGCTTCTCAAGATCATTTTGAAATTGAAAATATGAAGAAAATCAAAATCAGTTTAATTATTGAAAAATTACCTAAATTAAAACCTTTGACACAGTGTTCTGCAAGTCAAAAATGTGAAACCAACTTTCTCAGCTAACGAAAGAGAGATATGCGGCATCATTATTGTCACATATGTCTTCCAATTCAAATATTCGAAACTCTACTCAGATATGTTTACTGAAAATAACCAGTGCACGCTACGTGTCTCGCTTCAGAGTTTCGCAAGTTAAAAAGTGAAATTGACGCCCAGTAAGAGCTGGACACGTGTCTCTCTCCTGATGTTTCGCAAGTTGAAATTGCAAAAGATGGACACGTATCTCTCTCATGACGTTTCACAAGTTAAAATTATGAAAGGTGGATTTCGCAATTTGGCAGCAGAATGTTGTCTCTTCCGTTTTCTGTTTCAAAACTTCTGACAAAAAATCCGATTGAGAGAATTTCGGCGATTAAAGTCCTATTCCAGCAATTTCTCAGTGATATTCCACATTCAAAACAGATGCAAGTACCAGTTACCATGTCTTTTTATTTAATTTCTTAGTTTGTGATTTAAAATATCTATAATGTGAAATATTAGTTATTAGAATAGCAGCGTTAGTTAATTTTTGTGATGTAACATACCCATTTATATTTGAGATAGCAAAATTATGAAGAATTAAATTTGATCGGTATTTTTTTTTATATATAATTAGGGGTAAAAATGTGTAGCAATATTGTAGGAACAATTTTATTTAATATTATTAATAACATTTAAAACTAATAATATTTTATTTAATATTATTAAATTAATATTTAATAATTTTATTAGTCATATTAAATGAATTTACTATAAAAAAACTAATTATTAATATTAATTTAATATAGGAAAATAATAATAATAATAATATATTATTATTATTATTATTATTATTATTATTATTATTATTATTAAAATTAATAATATTATTTACTATTATTAAATTAATTTAATATATTAATTTGATGACATTATTAATAATATTTAAAAATAAAAATAAAATTATTATTTATAAATATTATTGTTTATTAAAAATATTGATTAAAATTTAAATTTATTAAAAGATTGCGAAAATTACGTACAACAATAAAGAGATGTTCATCTTCTAGTTCGCAGTAAGAGAGAGTCTTAGATCAAGGACCCATAGTCCGTGATCTACTGTTCTTATGAACAAAACACTGTTCTTTTTACGTATTCCAAGGTGACGAAAGATATGATCGAACTCTCAGTATTCAGCGAGCCAACACGATTATGTGGAGGCAACTTGAGACGGAGAATGCACGAACCCTTCATTTCATCGACAAATTAAGGTTGAGGATGGTGTGGAAGATCAAGTACATCCAATACAATTAGACCCTACTTATGGTTATGGCATAGTGATGGTGTCCAGAGACGTACACATTTCATCTACCTTTCAGAAAGGCGATGATCAAGCTTCAGGACGTGGAGGTGATGATAGGGCTACGGATTGATGAACATGCAATGACAAGATGATATGTTGTGCCCGGAACAGGATGACATGTGTACTGCCATAATTTTTTTTTGGGATTCACCTCCAAGACGGTGACATCTAACACAGTCGATTACCGTTTCGTGGCGTGCAGAGGCATCTATAGACGCTCATTCCGGATGACTTGCCAAATGTTAAATATCAACAAAGAGCACGCTACTTTGTCATGTGGATGCTAGGAGTATTTTTGTTCCGCGATGCGTCGAAGAATAGAGTAAATTTGATTTTGTTGTCGTTGGTGAACGACTTTTGAAAGTAGCCGACAGTTTAGTTTGGCAAGTGTTGTTCTTGCATTTTTGTACAAACAATTATGCCATGTAGCCTTACTGGGTGTAGACTATGTCCACAGATGTCTACTGCTGTTACATGTATTTTCAAATTCTTAATATTACGCACATAACTAGCTCATGAGTACTGTACGTAAAGTATGGGTCTGAGAGCAATCGACATTCTGAACGTAACTCTCACTCCGACATTCTCAAGTGTTTAGTAATTGTCCATTCGTACGGAGTTATGTTTTTATTTCCCAAAAAACTTTGCATACTTGATCAACAAATTGATCAAAAGACAACTAAACATCAATATAGATTGTTGCGTTAGTTAGACTCTTGTTTGAATCAACTACACCCACCGTTGGTACTGCATTGCTCCAGAATAAATTCAACGAAATGAAGTTGTGTATGTTATTTTCACAAACTATAATGTTTTTTCGATGATAGAACTACAATTTTTCAAAATTTTGAAATTTACCGCCAGATTATTTACATGTGTTGACAAGCTATTGGTCATTTGAGATTCTAATTTAGTTTACCAACTTTAAATTGCAAAATATTAAATTATTTTTAAAATAATTTCTGTCAATAATTTACCGTGTGTCATTTTATGATTATTTCTTTTTTTTAACAAGTCACTTTTACATTTTTAAATTATGAAAACTTGTTTAGAATGTTTGAGTCGTATAACATCTACTTATTTATGATTTCAACATTTTTAAATTTTGATCCTTTGGAAAGCACCCACCAAAACCAGATGCGGTAGTCTTTATCGATCTTGAAGGTGGGTCTGACGGTCATGGCGTCACTGTTGGTGGTTGGTGCGAGTAGGTTCTTCGATTCTGGTTGCCTTTAAGATGAATAGCGAAGCTTGAACAGCTGTTAGGTACCGAAGAACTAATCGTCATCTCAGAAATAGGAGGAAAATATTTGGAATCCATTATTTCGAGACAGAGCCATAGCAATCTATCGAGGTTGAGGAACTGTATTTTGAAGCCTTATTATATCCAAAGGCAAATGGATGCATAAAAAAAAAAAAAACAGTATGAAAATTCACTATTTTTCAGGTTTCCTGATTGATCATATAAGTGAATTGGTTCTGCTTGCGATATGAGTTATGAACTGATACAGTCATTACAATGAGTAAATTGTTTTATTTTTCTTTTTTTTATGAAGTGTGTGTCTCTTGTTTTATCGTTTCTTAAGAAACTTCTGTATGAAAATGCACAACTTATAATGCAATTTCATTCCTATTACTTGATTGTGTGCTATTTTTATCTTATCTTCCCTACTGCAGTATTCTAGTGTAGGCAAGTCCTTTTGCAGCATATTACTTCTGATTTGGGCACTTAGAAATTAGTTTAGTTTCATGCCAGATTTGAGTAGTGTAAATTAGTTTATTCAATTGATTTCAATTTGTTGAATTGATCGAAATGATGTTAAGGTTGATGAATGGATCCAGTGGATTGAGGAGGAAAGAGGGTGGAAGAGTAGAGGTAGAGAGCAGGATGATGCATTGAAGGTGTTTGATGAAATGCCTAAGAGAGTAGGGTAAGGACCAAAAGAGTCACTTTGGGCATTGAGTGACGGAAAAGGAAGCTTTCACGCGCTCCGTTTGTTTGTTCCAAACCTTCCGTACCTTCCATTATTGGACGGACGGAGGGTGCTCGTATATACAAAATGGATAATATGAGAATTTAAAAATGTGTTCTTTTTTTTATTATTCAAGTTGCTAATATGGTAGTCCACAGCCTTTGGACGTTATTGGCCAATTTGCAGAACCAAATGATCAAAAACATGTTACTAGAATGAACTCATGCGGAGAAGCGAATCTTACCGCAATAATATCATACTTATTAACATTTAAAAGAATATACAGCTTTGTGGGGGCTGGTGGTGTTGTTTGAACTTTTAACCCAATAATAAAGAGGTCTTTAGTACCAGACATTTGCAGCTAGGGTAGGCGGTTCACCCCAAAATATGCAACAAAAGAGGATAACAAGCAAATTATGCATATATTTACAACTTGTGAACTTACATCAATAGCTAACCATTTTGAAGCCAACTACGTACCCATAAATAGGAAATGAAAACCATTCCAATGATATTCTACAATAATATGGGATAAATCATACAAACAACACATACCAAACTTGAAAATGAGTTTATGATGCCACAAAACAAATCAAGAAGAATTTTACAAAATTTCTGTTAATTTCAATTTCCGAACGAAATGAAAAAAAATTTAGTGGAATTCATTAGACTCAAAGGACTTTAGCAAGGATTGGGAGAAACCCAAAGTGGTGGAGGCCATCTTAAACGATTATGAAGATATCTGGGATAACAAGGCAAAGCTTCAATGCTCCCATCACATAATTTGAAAATCCCCAAATCAAGTTCTCCAAAATGTCCATCATAGTTATTATCAGAGTAATCATCAGTGTAATATATGCAATTTCCCATACAACCACAGAAATCATTTGCTGATAATGATAATGAAGTGTTTTCACCTATAAACAGCATTTTATCACCTAAGCTTCTCATCCTCAACCAACGTGGCGGCTGCCCTGGACTCGTCATGTCCAGTCTAAAAACTTCAAAACGTGTCGTTCTGTAGATTAAATGTGGTTGCATTTCTGGATGATCAACTTCAATTTCAAGAACCAAATACCTGGTTACTAATAACAATTCGTTGTCCGAACTAACCAGATACTGCATATCCCCACCGTATTGCCTCGGTGTTTCGATAAATGATACACTTGGTGAATCGCCATTGACGTCGCATACAGCCAATTGGCCGGCTTTGTTTACAGCGTAGAAAAATCCGTTGAAATATATGACATCTTCAGAAAAAGAGCCTGTATTTTCGAGACAAGTCCAAGATTGATCTCCATTTCTACAATAAGCCAAATCGCCTGTTTGATTAAGAATTGCCATGGCGACGAAATTGTTCTTCATCGAAGGACTAGAGGAAAGAATCACTTTTTTAAGGAAACAATCCCGCATTTGCCGCAAGCTTCTATTATAACGTTCGCCGGCAGAATTCTGAAGGGCGTATTCTCGGCCGATATCGGAGTAATTGATGCTGAATACGTTAGGGAAGCTAGAAAGCGGAGGTAAAAAGATCTTTGAACGGGTGAGAGGATTGATAAGAAGAATAATTGGAGAATCGTCCAGAATGATAAGCCAGCCATGAGATGAACCGCAGTGGCGTTTCCGGTGAGAGGCCTCTGGTAAATTGAGAAAGTGAAATTTGTTGGAAGAGAAATTGAAGAAGGCCCATTGAGATTGATTGGATTGGGATTGAGGAAGCATCAGCCAAGGTAGTTGAGGAGGAAGATGTAAAGGGATTCTAGGGATGAATGATCGCCATGTACGGCAAACGGCTCCATAGTGTATATAATCCGCGTAGATGGTAAGGCTTTTGGAGATTGTTTCTACGAGATCCGGCGGAAGCTGAGTCCAGTCTACCGCCATGGTTTCTTCCTCTCCTCGCCAAATTCTATCAGAAGCAGGTGCTTTTATGAAAAGCAAAGTTGGGTCATAGATTTTTAATAATTAAGCTAAAATCACAATAATGAATATTAATTTATCTCAAGATATTTTAATTTGACTTATAATAACTTTCTTAAAAAAATATAACTTACAATGGAATGGAAACTTAATGTCTTAAATGAGATTTATTTATCAAATTTATAAGTTTAAAACTTTACAATTTTAATCATACAAAAATAACAAAATCCCTTTCTCATAAATTTAGTATGAAAAAAAATTTGGTGTTGGTTTAAATTAATAAAATTACAAATGCATGATTTTTATTGAATACATTAAATGTGAACGAATAGAGTATACTAATTTATTTGTTTGGTTAAATACATAGATTTATAGATATATAAGAAATATGATTAATATAAAAGTTTTTTATTATGAGGAAATCTATAATATTCATGAATTGTTATTTATTTTTTTTCTGACTACTAATATTTAAATTCTATCGATCAAATATTTTTAATATAGAGGACACTATTAATGGACAGAATACCTATTCAATACTTCGCTTTCCATCCGCAACGTACGTAAAAAAGCCAATCAGTGGTACAGGAGCCAGAGATCAGCGCTGACGTGCCAAAATTCAGTTGGACTGTCTTTTGGCCTATTATTAGGTAACCGGTAATCGCTTCTTTCAAGTTGACTAAAAAATCCTTAACTGCTATACTAAAAAAAATTTCCATAGAACATTCATGCCCTTGCATCACAGTTTCTTTATAATGCTCAAATTATATGTTTGTGACACCAAACATTAGATAGAATACAATTTCCATGTTTTTCTTTCAATTTATGAAAATCAAATAAAATGCTTGTAATTAAGTCTAAAATTGAATAAAAATGTTTTTGTCAATGCTCAGATCAATGACTATTAGCTACTTGCTCTGTTTCAGTACTTTTCTCACCATCGGTGCCTCCATAGTTGCTTAGAAGTAAATCGGGATAGTTCCGATAGTTCAGAGAATGCAACCAAAGCGCTACGGTTCCTTCCTTATGTTCTGTTGCTGCAATATGTGAGTATATGTATTTCATTTTGAAGTCCTCTGCTGCTTCTTCATAATCTTTCATGGAGAGTGCTTCATGGCTGTCTTTCCATTTCTGGTTATATGACGTGAAGAGACACTCGTCCAAGTATAAACCAACCTCCGGGGCAGTAGGCACGTTAATGTTCACATCCCTACAAAATAAAACAGGTTAGCGAAAAATTAGATTGAATGTCAAAATTGAAAACAGCACTTGTAGAATGTTTGAAGAGAAACTAGTTCGGAAGGTTATTTACTCTGGCAAACCTTCCAAACATGGTTTTCTCTGATTTTTTTGTATTTACTGAATTGAAATAAACCAAAGTCATTACATACTTTTGCAGGGCAGTTGATATCAGTGTCTCGGGAGCACAGTTCCTCATGATTGCCACAGCAACACCAATCATCTTTCGTATCTGATGGAGCATGAAACTCTGCCCTACAACCTCACACTTGACAAAATCAATTCCTTCAACAGTAACAACAGTTTTAGCTTCAAAGGAAACAATATATCGTCGAGCAGCAGGGTCTTCAGCCTTAGTCCTGGTGGTAAAATTATGGAAGTTGTGACTCCCTACATAATAATTCAGTATTCTATTGAACCTTTCTTTTTCCTTCTCTCCATAGCAGAATCCACTTTCAGATTTTATATTCCCATCAGTTGCATTCTCCATAGGCATGGTAAGTTCATCTATCGTATCAGGTTTGGTATCACCATCTACATTGTTTCTCGCAGGTTGTGCTTCAGCATCAGCACCATCATTTTTACAAACGTTAGCTTCATCTATAGTATCAAAATTGGTATCACCATCTAAATTGTTCGTTGCAGGTTGGGTTTCAGCATCAGCAACGTCATTTTTACAGACTTTAGCTTCGTCTTCTAGTTCAGCATTTCCATTAACACAAACATCAATAACATCCTCTTTAGTTTCAGTTTCTACAATAGCATCCCCAGCGTTCGACGAAATGTCTGTGGGAAAAGTCGAAGACTTTGATTCAAAACAACGCTTACCCACTGCACCAATTACCTTACGCCCTCTCTCCGAACACTCTACACACTTAACAAGCTCACTACCAGACCCCATACTAGCCAATACACTCTCCCTATCGCGATGCGAACTTGGGTCAAGAGCAAAAACGGGAATAAGATACACATACCTTCTACGATCGCAGAACTTCTTGGCATTAAACGATGCCGTCACTCGCTTGTATCCAAAGATCCTAAATTGGGAAGGCAGATTAGAGTTTAAGCGTTCCACAAACCCCGGTGGGTCGACGTAGAAGCGGCCTGAGACCACTTGTCCAACAGCGCTCACGCCCTTATCAGTACGAGCCGAACGAGCCCAGTCATACCGTTTCGGGATGCCACGGTCATGTTCCGGCACAGCACCGGATTGATAAAGGGCTTCTTCAAGATCACCTTCGATAGTTTTTGCACCTGGGTTTTTCTGCATTCCCTGATAGCCTACGCCGCAGTAAGCAAAGAATATTGCAATTTTGCGGCGCTTGTATCTTGGCTTTCTGGTCGCAGTGGTATCTTCTTCCCCATGGATGGCGGTTTCATCATCGTCGGAGGTCGTGGTGGACATTCTAGCCTTTTTACGCTCCGGTTCGTCTTGCAGCGGTGGGGATGTACTGGTACTTACATCCTGATTTTCCATTTCAGTGATAAAAAGGGATCGACTTTCCCATTAACTATTCTCAGATACTGTCCTGCTAAAACCCTAGGGTAGAATGATTTGAATAAATCAGATTTTTCAAGTTGATGGCTGATCAGGAACCGTTGGATCAATAAACCAGTCATACTCGCCTTTCCCTCATCGCTTTCCGATAACCAGTAATCTCGTGACATGTCAGCAGATCCTGTAATTTAAAAAAAAAATAAATATGGGATTTTTGTCTGTAACCAATTCAAAGAGCCTGGAAGGTAAATGGTTTTAGATTTTTGTCCGATCAAAGATGCTTAAATTACAATGTAATAATAGCTGTAATTTAGTATTAAAGAGATCTTAAAACCTTGCTTTCCTAATATTTTTTGGGTTGACAAGTCATAACCATAATCAATATATATCCTTAAGCTTCTTTAATTCTGTGAATTTGCAGAAAACATGAATGATCAGTGTATGAAATCAAAGAAGATGGAGCTGCATTAAAAAGGAAAACAAGAATGATGTGAATGAATACTGCATCAGCTTGAGAACGTTATAGAATCAAAATCAAAATCAGAATCAGGTTGGTAATCTTCATCCTCATCCTTCATTTGCTTGCTTAATTGCCGTATCTCTGCTCTTATTTCTCCAATCTGTGGATGCATCTGGTCTCCAACTACAAACACATGAACACAACTCTTGAGTTCAATCCAGCTACAACCAGGCTCTTTGCTTACTCCTCGAACTCTCATCAGGCTCCTGACCCGTTCCACGTCTTCCACCCTATTTAAGGCAGTGTAGATGCTTGACAATAACACATAAGTAGATGATTCCTGTGAACCCAACTCCATTAGTTTCTCGCCTGCATAGGCTCCTAATTCATAATTATGGTAATTCCTACACGCGCCTAACAAAATCCGCCATAAACACAAGCCATGGTCTATTTTTGCTGACTCAATAAATTCTTTAGCTTCATTAAGCCTCCCTGCACGACTCAGGACGTCAACCATGCAGGCGTAGTGCTCTACTCGTGGAGTAATACCAAATTCGGCGTTCATCATTTTAAAATACATCCAGCCTGTCTCTACTAACCCCATGTGACTACAAGCTGAGAGAACATTCACAAATGTGACATCATCTGGCTTTGTGCCTTCTAGTCGCATTTCCTCAAAGAGTTCCAGAGCTTCTTTTCCATACCCATTTTGAGCAAGTCCAGATATCATTGCATTCCATGATGTTACGTCTCTTTCGAGCATTCTTCTAAAGACAAGGGTTCCCTCTTCTAAACTCCCACATTTTGCATACATCGTTGAAAGAGCAGTTGCAATTGGAAATCCCAGACGGAGTCCAAACTTTATAGTGTGTGCATGAATTTGCCTTCCTTGATCCAAAGCTGCAAGGCTTGAACAAGCTTTTAAGACACTGGCCATTGTCAACTCATTGGGCAAAATTGCTCGCGTCTGCATTTTACCATACAAGCTCAAAGCTTCTTCATTCTCCCCATTTTGCACATACCCTGCAATCATGGATGTCCACAGAACAATATCAGGCTCTTGTAAATAATTAAATCCTTCCCAAGCAGCTGTTGTACAACCACATTTTGCGTACATGTCAACCAAAGCAGTCAGTATGTAAATTTGGGATTCAAATCCCAACTTCACTAAATAGCTGTGGACCTGCTTTCCTTCTTCAACAGCCTCAATATCACTGCAAGCATTAAGAACGCCAACAAGGGTAAACTCACTAGGATTGAGTCCAGCAAAATGCATCTGGGAAAAAAGCTTCACAGCCTTGTCAGAATCCCCACTTTGAGCATAACCAGTGATCATAGCGGACCATGTAATGGAATCCTTACCACTTGACATCTCAAACACTCGGAGAGAATCGTCTAGGATGCCACATTTCGCATACATCGTGACAAGTGCATTTAAAACAGAAACAAACACTAAAAGCCCGTTTTTAACTGCAAGGCAATGTATCTGCTTGCCGCTAGCAATGAAGTTGGGAACAGCCAAAGCACTAAGAATGCTAGTGAAGACAAACTCATTCAAATCCTCATCTTCTCTACGCATCAATTCAAAAATCCCCAAAGCCTTCCCAGCCAGCCGTTGGATAGCATACCCAGAAATCATAGTAGCCCATGTAACAGAGTTCCTTGCAGGCATTTCATCAAACACTTTGCGAGCCTCTGGAAGCATACCCACTTTACAGTACAAATTCAGGAGAGAACTGCCAACAAAAACATCAGAAAAACTCGAAATTTTGATGGCAAGAGCTTGGGCCTGTTGACCTCCTAAAGTGCTGGACACGTTCGAAGCAGCAGTGAAAACACCGGCAAAAGTGTGTGTATTTGGTAAGGTATTCTCTGCTCTCATGCGCTGAAATAATTCCATGACATGGAAGCAGCCTGTAGGACCCAATTGGGAATAGTTGTTGATAAGGCAATTCCATGATATCACGTCTTTGTCGCGAATTCGTTCGAAAATGAGATTGGCTGTAGGTAAATTGCCGCATTTGGCATAGAAATTAACTAGACTGTTCACAAGATATATAGAGGAAGAAGAAGAAGCTGATTTTATAATCTGACCGTGTAGAATCCTGCCTTTTTGGAGGTTTTTTTTATGGGTACATTCAATAAGAAAATTTAAAAAGGAGCGACTTTGAGGAGGAAGAGACATCAACTCCGTCGTCGAGTTCAGGTCAAGCGACTTTGAGAATTCAAAAAGATATTTGCTATTTTGGCGGCAAATTAGAGGTTTTAATTTAAATGTTATGACTTCTTTAAACCTGTTCTACGCCGTTGCTGTCACATCTTCGCCGTCGGCCAAAGCACAGTCCCGCGCAACCCCTTAATCGCTAAGCTTTTATCCGTTATGGTAAATTAAAACGCGTCGATCTCCATAGTGCTTCCCACCTGATAAGCCGCGACGCGTCCTCCGTAGAAACCCGATTGGCTGATTGCAAAAGCTTATATTATTAACCGTTGAAATAAGAGGAAGAGTCTCTATTGTTTTCTCCAATTTCAAAAAGCTGATTCTCTTTTCCTAAATTCCCAAATTCCATATCTTTTTCCCATGTGCAATTTGTAATATTCTGCATTCAAGGGTGATATTTCCTCTTTCGCGCACAAATTCAATGTTCGCTGTAAACTTTTTCTAATTTATGTAGGCAGCTGGATGATTCTAATTGAGTGGACATTAGCAGAATCTTCAAGCTTTTTCATTTCTTTCTCTATATAAATCGCCATGCTCGCAAGATCATACCTACGCAGCGATCTCAACCTTTAATTTTGGTAATTTCCCCTCTTTTCTTCTTTTTATATCATTAAAATTCATATATTTAGTATTTTTGCTATTCGTGTTCATTGTTCTTGAACTTCCCTTTGTTCTTCTTCTCCTTCATATATAATTATAAAGTTCATATCATTGGTTTTGCTATATGTGTTTCTTGTTCTTGAACTTCCCATTTTGGTTTTTTTAAATTAATATACGGTTGATCACAACAATGTTCATTCTTCTCTGTTCCTTAATTTTGAAATTGAAAAGAGTTTACTTTTGCAGCTAGCTTTTGACCTGTTGTATTGTATATATGCATTGGCGTACTTCAAAAATGTATTAACTTGACGCTAGTTTGGGAATGCAGGGTATTTTGTCTTGGTGCCCCCACTCTATCTTGTAGGATCCAGCGTCGAATTGTGCAAAGCCATAGATTGACTTGTCATGGGTTACATGGTGTGCCACTTGTTTCAATTTTTTTTTTTTATTAGCCCTATGATTATACTACCATTATCAGTTAGTAGGAAGCTGTAGCCTGTAGCTGCATTTCATTAGTAATATTAACCCTTGCTAATTTTAAACTTTTTATTGTTTATTTTCTCCAATAATGCAGCAGGGATATGATGATAATTGCCAGCAAACGGATATCAGTAAGCTGGTCCTTTTCCACACAATATTTGATGCTTTGTTTCTATCTACCCTAACAATCAAGACTCGTGTTCTAATTTTCTACTTGTACTTGGCCCCAGGTGCTTCTATTCGCAATGGAAGAGAAATACTTTTGCAGGTAAGCTGGAATGAGAAAGGTTCCATCATTTTTTGTTGTAGTTCATTTGTGTGTATGTATCTCACTGGAACTTCTCTACAGGCCTTTAACTGGGAATCTCACAAGCATGACTGGTGGAGAAATTTAGAGAAGAAAGTGGCTGACATTGCAAAATCTGGATTTACTTCAGCTTGGTTACCACCGCCTACTCAGTCTTTTGCACCTGAAGGTTAGAAGAATATTAGATTAGATTATAAAATTGCAAATTCGCACCTGTAAACTATAGTTTTTGTTTTTAACTGTCAATTTTTAAATGACAGGTTACCTTCCACAGAATCTTTATTCTCTAAACTCTTCATATGGTTCTGAACACCTATTGAAAGCTTTACTTCAAAAAATGAAGCAGCAAAGAGTAAGAGCAATGGCAGATATTGTTATTAATCACCGTGTTGGGACTACGCAAGGGCATGGTGGAACGTATAACCGCTATGATGGGATTCCAATACCATGGGATGAACGTGCTGTTACATCTTGTACTGGCGGCCTGGTAACTATTCTGACTATTGTGGAACTTTTTAAAGTTACTCTAATGCATGTGTTAACTATCATAGGCTTCGGCAAATTATTTGTTCCCCCAGTTCTTCTTAATCTCTTACCGTTGGAATTGTCTTTTTATTTTTCATTCTTCTGTTAGACAACTAACAAAACAAACTTGAAAAGATGGATGGACGTTCATCAAGAAGTCCTGTGGTGTATTTTGAGTGGGTGTGTTTAAAATGTCATTGTTATTTGGGAGGGATTATGCCTCCAGCACTCATAAATATAACATATGAGGCAGATTATGTTTACCTAATAAAATTACTTGACCAAATTTACTTTTCTTGAAAATGGGTTGAAAGTTCTAATGTAATGATGCTTGACCTGTTAATACCTATTCCAGGGTAATCGAAGCACAGGTGACAACTTCAATGGGGTTCCAAATATAGATCATACCCAACATTTTGTTCGCAGAGATATTATAGGATGGCTGAAGTGGCTACGTAGCACAGTTGGCTTTCAAGATTTTCGTTTCGATTTTGCAAGAGGGTAAATGGTGTTCTGCCCCTGCAAATTACTGCCTTGTATTTCAGTAGTTCTGTTTTTAAAATAATGCTAATGTCTCCACAATGTTGCATTTTTTAGTTACTCGCCAAAGTACGTGAAAGAATATATTGAAGAAGCAAAGCCAATATTTTCTGTTGGGGAATATTGGGATTCTTGCAACTACAATGGCTGTAATTTGGAATACAACCAAGGTATTATTTCCAACTTTTAATAATACCTCAACAGTACACTTTTGGGTGAGAGAAAACAAGCTGAATTTCAATTGCCACATGATAGCATACCCTGCGGAATGTCCTTGATTGATACTTTTCAGAATCAAGAGGAATCAAGGCCCCCTATAAATTCTTTTCTGCATTAGATCCATATGCTCTAATTAATGATACGGTTGATTCCTATGGTTACTGTATGCTTTCTAGAAGTTAGTTTTTCTTTGGATATATGAGATTATGACTTAAATTAGGAGAATCTTTCTTCAAAAACATATGGAATCTTGAATCAGTTACTACTAGGAGGAGATGGATTCAGACATATGCAGTTCTTGAATCAAGAACTGCTGCCTTATTCAAATCAACTTTCTTGTGATTAAAGTTACTTCCGTGGAAGATTTGATTTTGATAGGGAACTCTTAATTTTCCAGTTATGCTGGGTGTTCCTTTCAGGAATGGTGTTTAGCAGCTACTTTAATTATAAACCTCGAAACCCCCTATTTAAATTTTATAGTGTTGCTTTATATTGAGCATAATTTCCTCTACTTTAATCATTCACACGGTTTTGTCAATGCCCTCTCCAGATAGCCACCGCCAACGGATTGTGAATTGGATTGATGGTACTGGACAGCTCTCAGCAGCATTTGACTTCACAACAAAGGGAATCCTTCAGGTACTTTAAAGGACATTAGCTACTTTGAGGAAAATGGGGGCCCATCATTTGAGCTTGCTAAGGATTTTGAATTTCCTTTGCTGAGTAAATTTTTTTTTCTTGTGTGGGTGATTTCCTAATTCCCCTATTAGTGCACTTTGCGGAGTTAGTTTATGTCTCTCTCGTGGAGATGAATAAAGCTTAACCATATAAATCATCCATGTGAATTTCTTCTGGCAGTAAAATTTAGATTCCCCTTGATCATGTACTGTGCAGGAAGCTGTTAAGGGACAGTTATGGCGTCTGCGCGACTCTAAAGGGAAACCGCCAGGTGTAATGGGATGGTGGCCTTCAAGGGCTGTCACATTCATTGATAACCATGATACAGGCTCAACACAGGTACCAAATGTTGTTGTAACTATGCGTTTAGACATTTTCTTTTAAAGGATGGTGAAAGAAAGCAGGGGAAAAAAGGGTCTTCTTATGTGTGAGACACTTATTGAAGCATAAATAATCAGAAATATCTGTTGTAGTTGAATGTTGAGTGCATTAAATCGAGTAGTCTCCTACAGCAGGCATGAGAAGCATCCAGGTGTTCTTTAGCCTATATATGATAATATAGATACAAAAATATGATTTCCAACTGCAAGTTTTTTGTGGCAAAATTTGATTCGTTCTTGTCAATCCAATTCTGTGTTGGGTTTCTTAATTGCAAGCGAGCCATAATGTGGAATAATTTTTGCTTTATCCTGTATTTCATGAAAAAAGTTTGATGCTAATTTTTTCTTGTTGTAATTGAAGATTTGATCAACTCATGTTTCTCACCAATAATGTCCTCGAATGGAGCTACGTTGCTCTTACAAATCTCTAAAACTTTTGAAACTTGTGGCATGTTGGGAAGTTCAGATTTCTAGTTCTATTTTGTTTACATGGGACTAACTACCTTACAATTTTCACATTCTTGCAGGCTCATTGGCCTTTCCCTTCAAATCACATCATGGAGGTATTTTTTCATCACTTAAATGATACATATTCACAGGAATGTTTAAAATAAAGTGCCATTATAATTGTTCGCCCGGGTTGAATCCAAATTTATAATCTGCATTTTATGCAAGACTCATTGATTTTATTTTAATTATTTGTTAATAATCCCACATTTTTATTTAGCCCCTGATATATGGTATTCGATGCAGGGTTATGCATACATACTTACACATCCAGGAATTCCATCAGTTTTCTATGACCATTTCTATGACTGGGGCAACTCCATTCATGACCAAATTGTGAAACTGGTACGCTAAATTTTTCTTTTCCGTGTATTAAAAATTAGTTCATCAAGAACAAGTAGTTTCTTCTAAGAAGGTTTCTACCATGCATGACTACAGATTGATGTCAGAAAGCGCCAAGACATTAACAGTCGATCATCGATCAGAATTATTGAAGCCCAGCCAAATCTCTATTCTGCAATAATTGGGGAGAAATTGTGCATGAAGATAGGAGATGGGTCCTGGTGTCCAGCCGGTAAGGAATGGACATTGGCAACCAGTGGCCATAGGTATGCTGTATGGCAAAAGTAATACAATATAATCAAAGCCTATTATTGAAGAATGTCCTTTAAAAAACCTACTATTAGAGATGTCCAGTAGCTATATATTCATATTTCTATTGTATGAATAATGCTCCTTTTTTTTCTTTCCCAAATGGAAGAAATTGTATGGATATAGAATAAAACTCCATGAATTCTGCTGCTGATTCTCTGTTTAGTATAGAAAACAACTGACATGCCATTAATTTTTCTGCTTTTTTTATTGTTCTCTTTGAATTAATTAGGCATCTTCCACATCTATTTAGCGGTCTGTATATACTAGTTTCTCAGTGTGGCAATCGCAATAACTCTCTGCGAATAAGTTTGCACTAATTAGGATGCTTGTTACCTGCTTTGTTCTTTTCTTGATTTTAGAATTTAAGACAAAACAACATTAAGTCTATGACTAAACTCAGAAATTATATACTTAAACATGTGATTAACTTGTAGCATTTGTGATCACATATTAATACACTAGAGATAGGAGTATACAAAATGTAATTCTTTCAAAAGCTAAATGGCCTATTTATACAGCATAAATTTCTTTTTCAAATATATAATCATCATAATAATATTGTATCACAACATACCAAAATAATTATATATCTTATGTTTAATATCATATTTAAATTGAATAAATATACATTGGCAATTATTGGTTTCACTTGCAAAGTGCAATAGTTGCATGGCAAGTTCTAACACTGTTGAATCTAGAGAGAGAAAGAGAGAGAGGTCACATGAGAGGAGAGCTGGAAAGATGCTTTTCCTTATCACCATCATAACTATCGTCATCCACCTCATCATTTGTGTTTTGAAACTCAACCAAAACCACACCATCCATATATATATATTTTAATATTTATAAATTTACATATTTTTTAAAATTAAACCACGCGACACTGACTAATTCAATTTTGGTAAAAAGGTTTGTTACAAAAATAATATTCTTAACCTAAATTTTCTCCATTTACAACGCTAAGATTCGAAGCTTAAAATAAAGATTGTAACATTTTATTGATTAGACCAACTGAATTGGCAGTTGATATTGATACCCTGTGTATATATATAAACACAATAAGGCATTTTTTTTATAAAAAATATTTGTTTTCTTTTATTAAATTGAATTATTGTGGGGGTGCTCAGCAGACGAAGGTCTCTCATGTGACATGCATGCTTTGTGCCAAAACCTGTCATTCATTTCAGTGATGAAATATTGTATTCAAAGTGGCCAATCTTCTTATTGATCCTCTGCCATAATGTTTTTAACAATGTGGGAACTATCACATTTTTATCACTTTTTGGTCTGTTATATGTTCTCTTTGAAGCAGGTTAGGTCTCACATTCGGTCAAAGGGAAAGTTAAAGAGAAGAAGGGTTTCTAAGTTAGGGTTACGAGATACAAAGTAAGAAGCTCGGATATGACATAAACCCGACTTACAATAGTTAGCTCATTCCGCTTAAGCCCAATACAAGTCATAATCCAACCTAATTTAACAGTAACCAATCATGATAATATTGTCCATGGATAAGTGACTCAGCAATTGTGTTAAATTAGCTAGGATACGGTATATACAGTAGTAGAATACACAATATACTTGTATAAATACACTGTACAGAACACAATGATATCATAATAAAGAAATCAATCATTATCAAAATTCTCTCAAATTCTTCACTCTTCTTTGGTAACACTTTTATACACTATAAAAAAGGCCTCGCTTTTCAATTATATTAGAAATATCAAATTAGCACTAAGATGAGCGAAACTATTACCCGTGCATTACGCAATATATAATATTTTCTTTTTTTTTTCAATCATATAATATAATTCAAGCTTCAAATCTCATATTAATAATATGGTTTTAAATGTAATTAAATATTAATGATGAGCAATATTACCAACAAATCATGATTATAATTGCATGAGAGGCAGACAAACCACATGCATCTAAAGTAAACTTATAATTAATAATTAATAAAGAAATGTTTCTGTTCTCATGCATATTTTGGTAAAGAAAGAACCTTTTCTTCTCTTCTGAGGTCAACATTTGTCTGTCTTTGTCTTCAAGGATATATAATTTACATAATCTAGTAATTTCTTTACTAATTACTTCAAAATAAAAATAAAAAGGGAAAACTATTATTATTATTATTACCCTACAAAGGTATTCCCCACTAATCACAAGTCAACCCATAGCTAGAGACCAAGCATGCAATTAATTAACTATTTAAGTAATTACTAGGTAAAATAAAAAAATCATTACATTAGAAAGAATCTAACTGGCTTTTTAAGGATTTGAAAAAAGGTAAAAAAAAAAAAGGATAGAACTCGAAATGCTAAAGTTAAAGAATGATGGTGATTCTATATGTCTGAGCAGCACCAAGAGGATGGAATGATTGGGATTTTTTTTCCTTTAAATAAAGTAGAGAAAAAAACCCAAATCAATTTGCATTTTGGGTGAATTTATTTATTTATTTTTTTAATACATGTAGCTAAGATTAATTTATATCAAAGATGATTTATTTAATTATCTGACTTAATAGCTTTCATTAATTTACCCCAAATAAAAAGGAGGTGGTACCATAATTTAGATTTAGCATACATGGAAATGAACCAAAATTGGTAGTATTTATGTTAGTAATTATTTATGATGGTTATGGGTTATGGCTTTTGGGTGATTATGGCTTGTTTGGATACCCACTAATTTGCAAAAAGGAAGAAAGTGCCCACAATTTCACCCATCCAACCTATAAGCTTTTGTAAAAAGTCATACAGATTTGAGGATAAAAGCTGCACCTGAAATTTCACAATTTGCAGAAACAAAGCGCATCAACTTTTATCAAACCCTAGATTTTATGCCATTGACTTCAAATTTATTAGAAAAATAATATAGTTTCTTTGTTAAATCGGTTTATATTAATTTTAATAAAATTATTTTTCATATATGTCGTAAAATAATTTTTAAATGTTTAAACTTTAAATAACGTTTTATATTTAATTTTTAGTGAAAAAATAACAAATTAACTGTGTATTCAAACAGTTCAACATTAATAAAAACAACAAATATATGACATTTATTCACAAAAATGGGTCCTTTTTTTTACTTATTGTCTTTAAAATTTAGAAGACATTTTATGTATGAATATGCAAAATTTTGACATTGAAAAAATATTTTTTGTCAAATTTTAAAATAATTCACAATTTATAATCCAAAAGATATTTATGGCCTCTTTTCTTTTCCATGGAAAGATAAATATATGCTATCTGCTTCATAAGAATAACACTTAGAATATTAAACTCTTCATTCTAGAAAAGGTGTGTGCAAAATTTTTTCCTTATTTACTGAATTTTTTAGAATTAAAAAAGTGATTTAACTTTTAATATATATATATATATATATATATATACCAAAATTACTGTTATGATATTGATGAGAGGAAAAAAAAAATATATGGTCCTATATATATATATATATACCAAAATTACTGTTATGATATTGATGAGAGGAAAAAAAAATATATGGTCCACCACTGTTTTATTTTTGAATAGTTGAGAAAATTATAATTTAGCATTTTGAAAGTCATGAGTTACACATGTGATCTTATGTGGCATGTTGAGTTGGCAATCGATAATAAATTGACACTACATTAGTGCCACATGTGTAATAGGGCCATCCATAAGGTTTTTTTTCCATGCACACAAGAAACAATGTGAGAGTTTAAATTCTCATAGTACAATTCACTCTTACTAATATAAATTATTCTAATCTACTCTTATATATTTTACTTTTAAAAATTAGAGTCATTCTATTCAATTTATTGAATTTTTTCAATCCCTAAAATACCCTTGGCCTTGGTTAATCATGCAAGCGCACTTTGTAGTTTGTAGATGGGAGTGCATTACATTTGGTCCAAATGCTTCTCCGTAATCTATGATTAGTTTATCGCAAAAATTCGGAATAAGAACTTATGTTTTATCTAAAAATGTAAAAAAATTGATTGGCTAAATTTTTCCTTTATTGTCAAAAGAAACCAGCCAAAATTTATGTCTTAATAAGAAAATTACAAATATGTACTCAAAATCTTCATCCACCTACCATAACAGCAATAATTACCATCAAAAATTTTGGAGCACCTAATTTATTTTATTTTATTTTCTAATTATACTAAGTTCATGTTGGCATGTCAAAATAATCGTTATTTAATTTTTTTAAAAATAAATTTATATGAGTAAGAAATTTTTAGTAAATAAATATTAGATTCTATTCCAACTATTACTAACCATAATTCTCATAAAAATTTATTTTCATATTTTATTATATTTTAAAATTTATTTTGACATTTTTTAATTAAAAATTGTCACATTCGAGAAAAAAATTAGTATATAGGAGAAAAAAAGATTTTTTTTTAGAAACTCTCTCCATCATTATCTCAATTCTTTTTTTTACAAATTTTCTATTTTTAATTTAAATTTTCACATCATTACCATTTATAACTTAATTATTTAATTTTAATTAATTAAAACCCCTTTAGATAAACGTTAATTGATGAATTTGAATAATATTAACAAACCAAAAACTTTGATTGGTCACCACTGACACATTCGAGCTCTAACGTTGATATGCGCCGGATCTTTGGAAAGTTGACATTGAATTAAATCAAACACCACCAACAATGCCTTAATCATTCACCAAAAATGTCTGCACTCGCCAATCAAAGTTCTAGCGATGTTTTGATTTCCTAAAACCAAAATTTTCAACTGTATTCTTTTAGAGTTTTCAGTGATTGCATGTTGAAAATAAGTACATATTATGAATTTTTACGTAAAAAGTTTCAATTTGATATATTCATTTGTTGCCGGAAATAGAAATGGAATATTGGGTTTGGACATTTCAATTTTGATCTCTGTGAAAATATACAGTTTGATATTTAAAAAGGTTAAACTCGATTATTTCTTTAGATTATCAAATATATATTTCTTATTTCTTAGTTGATGAATTAGAAATTTCATACTTTTTCTAATAGCTAAAACACAGAAAAATATACTTACGAGACTTACAAATAAAGGAAAAATATTTTTGATAAGTGTATTAATCTAAATAGTAATTTAAAAATTAAAGTTTTAATACTTTATAAACAACTACTTATTAAAAAAAAATATTGAAATGATAATGAAACCCGATTGGTTTTGCGAAACTTATTTGAAAAAAGCAAGTGGCAGAGTAAGTATTCTTAAATTTTGAATGTCCCAATGATTCAATCATGCCTCTGACCACCAACTGCTGCCTACTGTCCTCTTAATTGCTTTCTACTCTCTTATTAAATCAAACAAAATCAATCTTTCCTTCCGATTCCGATTCTGGTTTCATAAAATTTTCGATTGGTTTCTGCTTCAAAATGAGTTGATGAGATTTGGAAAACATCATAAGAATATGGAATGGTTTGGAATTCTTGGAGTAAGCAGTTTTATTTTATTTTCTAAAAACAGAAATAAAAATAATTAGTAGTATTTAAATAAATGGTATGGTATGGTATGGTATGGTATGGGTGGCAGAGAAGAAGCAATTAATATAATAGATGCGTATGAGAGATATATATTTATGTGCAATAATAATAAATTGTGGACAAAAAAGCAAACTCCCACAGACAGTGAACACAAAGACGTATCAATCGACAAAAGGGAAGATTTCATCTCTGTATATAAATTATGAAATATCCTTCTTTTTCTTTCTTTTGGGAAGAGTGGCACACGTGACCTTTCTTTTTTTTTTTTATGCAAATTATTTTTACCTTACAATACATTTTTTTTTATTCAACTCTAAAAATTAATTATTCTTATTTTAGATATGTTTTAATTGTTCATTTATGTTTCAGTTTTATCAATCTCTTCTTTTTTTTTTTATATTATTAAAATTAACATTATACAAATATGTGTTCCTGTGTTGAAATGTTAATATTATTTTGCATATTGTTTAAAACAATTTTAAATATCTAAGTGGTGAACCTATGTGGTTTTTAACTTAAAATATATGGTCATATATAGATCACTCTTCCATATAATCTTTTCTTTTTAATATTTTTTGAACGATTATTAAAAAAGGTAAATAATTATTTAAGAGATACTAAAAAAAAGCTAGTTTTATGAATAAATTTCAAATATTATAATAATAGAGTGTGATTTGATTAGTCATATTACCTTTCATAATTTTATTCGGTCCATTAGTGATATATAAAAAATATATATATATATAATTAAGTACTTCATATTACTTCTCATGTTTCTTAATTATCTATACCCAATAATACTACTATTTAAGGATATAAAAATGGCATAAAATGTCGTAATCTTCAACTAATTTATGCTTATTGTTGGGCACGTGATAATGAAATTTTTGTGTAGAATAAAAAGAGAAAAAAGATGGTAGAAGATAAAAGGGAATGTTGATGATTTATAGTATTTTAATTTCCTAAAATTGACCTATGGTGTCACCTTTTAATCCCATTATAATGTAGGTCAAAAGGATGAGTATGAAATATGAAGAGAATTATAATATAATTTATATACAAACTATATATTAATATATACCTAGGATTCCACACTCATTATCTTAGTGGTGTTATAGTAGGACCAACAAATGGAGGACTTACTGGGGTCCTTCATTCCATTACTCCTTGTTGGATCACTTGCATTTTAAAAAACACAAATTTATATTCAATACCGCATCAACAAAAATGTTTTGTTAATAAATAAGGTCGAGACAAGTCTCTTACAAATATATTTAATGTGTATCCACAATTCAATTTTATAATTACCATATTGTAAAATTTTTTATGAAGACGGTCTATTTGAAAAATGTCCTTTTTTTCTTTTCTTTTTTTTTAAAGTTGACACTTTCAACAATTATCGAATGAGGCTACTTAAGACATTATAAGGTTTAAAACAAAGGTCAAATATGCCACCTTTTTGTTTTTTGGAACCATAATTAAATAGTTATTTAATTGATAAATTATAGGTCTAAAACTATTGGTTTAGTTCTCTGTCTTCCCTTGAGCCATCACTAACTATCAATTGTTAATACTTTTAAATGATAGTTAATTTTTTTAAAGAAGAAATCGTTTAAGTGATTTATATTTTATAATTTAAAAAATTAACTATTCTACACTTGAAAAATAAAGTTTATTTTTCAAATGAATTAAAGCACCAAATTTAAAAATAAAAATTACGAAATTTCACAATATATTTATATAATCATTTTTCTATCATGAAGTTATCTGAAAAATAATAATTTATTCTGTATGAATAAGATAAAAATTTGATAAACTGAAGTCATATATACATGTAATATTTAATTTTCTCGCCTTGTTATAATTTTCGTTTTCACAAATATTAAAAAATGATAAATTAAAAATATAACTTATTATATAGTCTTATTTTAAATAGTTTTCTAATTTTAAAATAATATTATTTATTAATATTTTAAAAATATAAAAGGAAAATGATTATGTATTATAATTTAAAAAGAAAACACCTATTATGGAAAGGAAATTAAAGGAAAAAATACATTGTATTACCGTTTACAAAGCAAAAATAGTTAAAAAACAAAAATGCATTAAAGAATGAGAAATACATAGGAAAGCAGTAAAAGTAAATGGAAGGTAAGAAGTCAAAAATGGTTAGAAATTCAGTGCTGGCATAATTAAAAGTTTGACGTTATGTTAATAGAAAAGGTTAAGAAAGTGTAATAGCAATTGATGAAAAAGGTTAGGTGTGGAGTCAAACGACACAGGGCCTAAGCTACCTATTTCCACGCTGGCATTATTAGCTATGTTGATGTTAGCTAGCTATGTGACAAACTACATTAATATTTTTTTAAATACCAACACCATTAATACTATTACTATTTCTTTGGAATGCCAACGTAAATTCGAATTATGAATATTTTGTTTTTCTCTTTTATTTATATATTAACTTTTTTATATGGTGGTAAACTCTAACGGTTACAAAATCGCCAGTTAATCGGATACGATTTGAAAATCATCAGTTTTTCTTAATATGAAATCATCGGTTACGTTTTTTAAAATTTAAAATTAATAATGAAAAATGGACATTACGATAATTTTTATGTTTAATTTAATTTAAAATAAAACAACAACCGATTTTGGATATTACAATGTTTTTTCAATGGTAAAACCTGAAATTGAACAGAACCATTCTCAATAATCATAGGTTTGTTCTACTGTTAGAATCGAGTTTGAATTACTATCACAATTACCATTAGTTTGTGGCACTCTGTTCTTTTTAAAAATAAATACAGGAACTTCAAAAGGGTGTGATTACATGTCTCCCTAAGAAATTTTCAATACCTTAACCTTTTTTTATAAAAAAATTATAGTATTAAATGTAAAATTAATTTAATTAGAATTGTTATTTTGTATTTATTTAATTTAAAACACGTAATCAAGTTCTATAATATTAGCAGTTTCATAATGAAATAAAGTGAATATGGTTGAAAATTTCAAACACATTATGACAGCCTCATTGATGTTATTATCACACTGTCAGTAATTTTTTTTCTACGGTGAAAGCAGCTATAACGTGCCACAGTAATGTTTTTTTTTGAAAGTAAGATAGCACTATAAAATTTTATTATTATATGTAAAAAGCAGTATTTACAGGAACTGAACTGGAGGTAAAACCCCACTCCACGCAAGTATTATTCAATCCAACGGCTCTACATAATTCCACGCCCCACTCCAGTAAATATACAGGTAATCTTGAATGGTCCAGATTAATTTAATTCATAATTAGATGAAAAGAAACCAAAAAAACATGAGCGCAAGACAAAAACCGAAGATCACCACACCACCTCATAATACTCAACAAAGCCGCTTTTTATTCTGTAACTGAAAGAATTTGCGCTGGTTTTGTTATTACCGGCTACTTAACTTTTTTATTTATTTTAAAATATTTAAAAAAAAAAACTGAAATTTTGTTTTTGCTTCACTTTTTATTGTAACCTATTATTTGGGAACATCGGGTAAACTTCTGGACAGAGTCTTAGATTAAATCTCCACTAAATACATCCGCAAGATGAAGGGAAAAATCTCAACTATCATTAAATTTCGAATCAAATTATTCCATTCTTTCATATATGGGATTAGTTTTCAGATTAATCTTAAGTGTGATTTAATTATTTATGAAAAGATTTTGGTTTTATCAAATTATACCTTAATTTTGCAAATAATTATTTGTTGAATTGGTTAAAATCTTGTTGTATAAATTTTAAATTTTTAATAATTAGTAGTATAGCTAATAATTAACTTATTCCAACGGGGAAAAAATATAAATTAAAAGCAGTAGGTTAAACTGTGGTTTGGATGTGATATTAGAAGAAGAAAACCAATCCCATATCTCTAGAGTGTCATTATATATATATGCGTGTGCAGGGTTATATATATAATTGTCATCAGAAACGAGGATGAAAGCATTATAGGAGAGGGAGGAGAGGAGAGAAGAGGAGAGGAAGGGTGTGAAACTCTAGAAAAAAGCAAATAAAAGAAAAGACTGATGAAGAAGAAGAAGAAAGGTTGTTTTTTTTTCATCAAGAACGAGGGAGAAGAAAGAATAACTATGATGATCTTTCACCTGATTCTTCTATATATATTATATATAGATTTTGCCCTATTTCAGCTATCCATAGTTAGCAGAAAGAAAGAAAGAATGGAATGAACCATCCAATCTGATGTATGCTTCTGAAACACCTTTCTTCTTCTTCTTCTTCTTCTTCTTCTTCTGCTGTTTTGCTTCTTCTGAAAATTAATTACACCCACCACACCACTCTCTTTTTTCTTTCTCTCTCTTATTTACTGTGCTTACTTCACATCTTAAATATACCCATCTGCCCTTATCCCCTTATCATCATCTATCTTCTTTATATTCTCTCCTTCTTCATCTTGAAATTACGTTATTACAATAAATTTTATAGATCACTTTGTGCGTGTGTTTTGGTGTTTTCCTGAAGGGAAAGTTAAAAGCTTTCATGTGGGTTTAATAAAGGGTTTCTTACAGAGCTTATTGGCATTCTGTCCACCTCCTTTTTCTTTCTTTGAAATCTTTTAATTTTTAATGGAGGTGGGCATACTGCCAACAGAGCTCTGTTGGTCTCTCTTTGTAAAACCCTCGTGATTTTATCTCTTATACATCAGTATACTAAAGATCAAGGTAAACTATACTTTTTCCTCCCTTAATTTCTTGCTTTTTATATAAATTTTCTCTTTGTAATGATAACATTCAAGAAAGAAGAAGGAACTAGTACTTCCTTTCAATAATCTGTATTTTTGGGATTTTTCCCCCAATTATGTGCAAATTATTTATGGTTCTTGGAAGCTTATGATCATCAAAGATGTATTCAAAATCTCCAGTTTTAGTTTGATCAAATTAAAATTTTCAGATCTTTTGTGTTTGGCTTTTAGTTGTTGAAACTAAAGTTCATGCTTTTAACTTCTCTTTTTCCCTTTCTGGGTTTCTTTTTCTGGTATTTTTGCTGTCCTTTTATTTCATTTTCTTGCATAATAATGATGATTTTTTTGCTTTTCCTCACTCCTCCTGATCTAGGGTTTTATGGGTTCTTTTTGTCCATTTCTTGGTTCTTTTAAATTAGGGTTCAACCAGTCTTGATTCTTGATTAATGGAGTTCCATACGGTCCCGTATAGCAAAAAGCTAGTAATTTGCAATCATCTTGTCTATTAATATATAAAAAAAAATATATCATCAGTATAGCAATTAAGGGTGGAGATTTGATTGTTCATGTCTTCATGCATGTCAGCCACCGTCGTTTTATTTCACCTAATTTGTCGTAATAATTAAATAAAATAATTTAATTAGTTGTAGGACATGATCTTCATTTTTTAGGGCAGACCTATTTAACTGTATACGTTTCTACACTCCCTTCAACCTTCCATTATACGTAGGCTCATGATTGAAGAACTGACACTGCTTTTAAATTGATGTAATATAGTTATAAAAACAAGTAGCCCACATCCTATTGTAGGTGGTGGATGTCACATCTGATCTTTTCCTTTCGTTTTTCTACAACTCATAATATAAATATATTGACTCAAGTCAAAGAATTGACTGGTAAAGTTGAATTCTGATTGGTTGGTGATTTTCACGCAGGGGTAAGAAAGGCAATTGGGTGAAAAGTATATTGGTTGCTTTTATGAGGGTTTGGTGGGTTTTGTTGTATGTGAATATTCTTGCTTTCTTCTATTCTTCCGGTTCCTTTTTTCTTTTGAGTGTCAAATTGGGGATTTTCTTTGAATTTTTGCTGTGTCTGAGAATATAAATTGTATAAGGGGCCATAGAGTAGAGAGTGGAGGGAGTGTTTGCTATTTTCTTTCTTTTTATACTTCTTGAAACTAAGGAGTAGAGAGGGACCATTTCTTTTGTATTTTTCCAGCCTAAGTATGTTTTTGACCTTTGTATTGTGTTTTGGCTGAATTGATAAGAAAATGAAATGCCCGGTTTAATATGGAGAGATTTCTTTGTTGATAGCAAAGTTGTCTAATTTAATTTAGTGAGTTGAGATTATTAAGGAGCAATCACTTTACAAGGAAAAGCTTTTGCCAACGCCTTTTTTTTTCTATTTGTTGCATAGGTAAGTAGTCTATAATATTACTCCTTTTGCTACTTAATTTCTTTATGAAAAAACAATTCAACAATATGAATAATAATTTTTAACATTTTGATTGGTAAAAAAAAAATACAAAAAGTTTATTCTAAAAAAAATTATAAAAATTAAATTTTTTCAATTAATTTTTACAAGTTTAACGATTTAAAGAGTAACTTAATTCATTATGTGAATTTTGACAACAATTGGCAAATCATATATTAGTACATTATTTAAAAAGGAGCTAAAATCTGAGTCTCTTTCCTTTAAATATTATACATTATATAAATTTAAATAGTAATTAAAAATAATCTATCTTTTTAAGGAAATATATGACAATCAGCACGCCAAAGTTAAATAAATGTAGTGTTCATAGATATAATTTCATTTTTTTATTTTTAAATGTCCACAAATATAATTTGATTAACCAGTTTAGAAAATATTAATTATTATCTTTTAATTTTACTAGTACAATTTTTTTATTATATGGTAGTATTATTTCGATGAAAGAAGCAAATAACTTTTTATATTTTATATAAAGTAAATAATACAAAATTTTAAAAAATTTTACATATATATGTACTAAAAAGAGTTATTTATTTAAATTTGAAACTTGAACTATTTACTCTATAAAATATTATGAAAAAATATTTACTACTATTTTCAATATTATTTTCTATAGTACCAGAAATATCACAAAGCAAAATAGGAAAATAAGACTTGGCCCGATCGAAGAGGCATGACTAATAAAATCATACGGTTTAATGTTCTTCGTATTTAATTAATAAAAAATTATTATATCTTGGCTTTTTTTATTAGATCCGACTAAAATTTTTTAAAAATATAAATTTTCGTTATTTTAGAATTTATTATATATTTTTTTAAAATAATTCCGAAGCAACGTGGTGATAAACATCTAAGTTTATATTGTGAATCTAAAAAATAAAAAATAAAATAAAAAAAAACTATAAACGTTTGATGCATTTATTGAAACATGGAAAAGATGAATTATACGTGGAATATAATTATAATTTCTTCAACAATGGTTTATTTTTCCTCCATTCAATAATGATACTGAAGAAGTTAGGACGTCTTAATAATTCATACTGTAATAATAATAATGGTACGTTATATGCAATTCTTGAGATAGGCTATAAGTTAAATCATCAACCTAATTTAAACTCTATGGTACAGACACTGTGTACCCAAACAAATTATGCTTATATAGTTTTGTTGTATAAATTGTTAAGTTGATATTTGCTTGAACTTGTTATTAACAAACAGTTATAAACGATTATGCAACCAATTTGTAATTGAAGCACAAAAGAAAGACATATTTTTGTGAATAAAATAATTATATTTTAAAATTTTGAAATAAATAATAGTATACCAGTATTTTATTTGGTTAAACTTCAAAAGTTTATAAAATAGCTAAAAACATAAGCAATAATTGCTGCTTATTTTAAAATTGGTTTATGAAAAAAAGTAATTAAAATTTGATAAGCAAGTTAGTATCCTGAGATTTTACAAAATTATATACTAAGCTGAATTAGTTATTAGTACAGAGGATGAGGATTATATGGATTGAACCTAACACTGAGTATTTACCACTTGGCTACTCTCTTCTCCACAAGTTCTTTTAATTAGTGTATACTATATAAAACCATTGATGAGTGTTTGGAAGAAGACTTTGCCACCACCTATTTTAGCTTCACGATATTGTGAATGACGAAATAAAGGAGACTTTGTTCTTTTCCCCTCTCAATTATTTTAACAATTTGTCTTATAATTTACCAAATACGACAAACACTTTCAGTTATATCCGTAATTTTTACAAAAAAAAAAAAAATTATGAATTTTATTCTGATGAAATGTGATATTAGTGTTGCAGAAGACTGAGTTATTGATTTGTTTGGGAGGAAGAATTTCCACTGCCACGAGGGATCATAGAAAAAGGAAAGCTTCGCATTATGAAAGATTGAAGTTTTAGCTGTGGATTGTTGATTTTTGTTACCAAAATATTGAGTGAAAAGGACTGTCTATTACAATTAACCTATCTTTGTCATTATTCCAATAAATAATTAGAGCTTTTCCTGAAAAAAAAAAAAAATATATATATATATATATATATATTACAGCATTTATAAATTTAAATTTAACATTAAAAGTAACTGTGTTGTAAAATACAGCTTTAATCCATTAGTTTTCATGTATTTATTGATAAAAAAAATATGAAAATTACACTTTTATTTTTGGCAATATTATAAAAAAATCCATAGAGTGACAGAAAAAAACAAAATAATCAGATGCGGACTGTGTTTGGTAACAACATTTGAAGAAGCTTTTAGCGTTTTCAGCAGTTAAAACGCTAAATAACTAATTTTTTACATCATTAAAATAGTTTTTAATTGTATATGAACGTTTATCAAAAACAAATCCTTACAACAACTAAATCTGTTGAACACAAGCGTTATGGTGTACCCTACAGAGTGTACAATCGAGAAGATAAGGAGCGATTGGATTAAAAGGCCCAAATTTGATTGAGAAAACGACCAAAACAAGAAATATTGCTGAAAATATGCCTTGTTTCGTGTTGCATCATCACTGGAAATAAGTGGAAATACAGTAGTTAAACAGACCAAATGTTTGTTGGAAAAATTCATAAACGGAACGCTGAAAATAAGTTTTGAAGTTAAAGAAAAAAAAAAAACGCAGAATTAAAGCAAGAAAGTAAGAAAATTCCAGGAAAACATACCATTTGTTACTTAAATTATCAGTACAATATTAATATATATGGATGTTAAAGATAAAGAGATCAAGCAAGAATTCGAGATTGGTCAATGTCAATTGGCAGAAGAAGAGTTCATGGAACGTTAAAAATAAAAGATTGATGTTCAAGGAAGACCGAAAAGCACCGAATTGATGCAGAAATCATGGATCTTCCAGGTAAAAAGATCTTACAACGATTAATGTATTTTGCTACAATAACTTCAATCATGTGTGTCTATTAAAGACTCCAGATTTCCTGCAGATTAAGCTGTGAATGTGTTCAATCATGTGTGTCCTATTAAAGACTCCAGATTTCCTGCAGATTAAGCTGTGAATGTGTTTCTGCAATAGGCTATAATGAAAAGTATACTGAAATTTCCCGGTCATTTTCTCGAAATGCTGATGAAGAGCTGTACCTTATCTATCTACGTCGTTCGTTCGCTACCTGTATCAGGAATCAGGATTATGAAACTAGCTTTGCTGCTGTTCTGAATAGATCAATCTACCTACACCTGGTTTAGAAGCTTTTGAGGCTGTTGGGCTATTGTGGTTGTTTTGTTTCGTCATGCCTATTGTTTGCTTCAGACTAGAAAGTCAGTTTCTGCAATGTCTGAATTGGCGAATCCTTTAACTTGCTCTTGACAGAATGATGTGTCTTCTCACCTGGGATTCTTGACTTTTTATAGGAAGAGTTGAGTTGAGATGCTGAAGGACTACGTTGAAACGAAAATGGGCTCGGTGACATTGGCTTTTGTCTTGCAAGTCTTTCTTGGTCGAACAAAGACATTGACTCTGCTGCTGCACGCTTGGTAGCATCATCTACGTATAGGAGATCATCGATCCTTGCCAGTATATTGAAGGCTATGCTTTCGGTTACCCTTGAATAGCTCTCAATGATTGCGTGCCCGACATCCTGCAATGGAAGGAAATTTTACTATCAAGAAACAGAAGATGATGCTTGGCTAATGGTACAGAATTCATACCTTGTTATACTGAATCTTGTTCGTGTCCAAATCCGTCTGAGGGAGAGCCGGGAAACGCAGCCTTAGGTTATGCAAGAGGGTCTCGGCTCGTCTTGCTAGAAGCTTACATCTTTGCACTTCACCAACTAAGCCTTTCACCTTACCTCCCCATGTTGATCTTTTCTTCTCAGCCTTCGAATGAACTTTCTGGCTTTTAAGGTACTTTTTCCTCCAAATATGTGCAGCTGCTTCTATCCTATTGGCTATTTCCGATGTGGAGTACTCTGATGATAGGTCCAAGTAATCCAGAACACAATCTGGAGAAAAGCGATTGGCTGTTATATGACGGTATAAATTCTCGCCCAAACAAGCTTTCCCGCTCTGAAAGGGTATAGAAGAATTGAAACCAAGTTAGTATGTTAAACTGCTGCGAAATTGTAATGAATGAATTAAGATTTCAATCGACAGAGCTATCTGTCGACTCGAACTTGTTTGGAACTAAGACTAAGTTGCTGTTATAATCGCCAGAGCTGTGTTCCCATACCTTGGGCAAGCTCTCCAAATAAGTGTTTGGAATCTCCATCTCGCTCAAGACATTGTTATTAATTGCCATCGCAGCCTTAAGGATCTGATTTGTGCATTCCCTATACTGCTGTAATCTCTTTCTTGTATCTTCCGACAAACCATTCCGGGGAACCTTCGGGAAGGGAAGCCACCACTTCTCTTCCTGACTAATTGACGGTATTGAAGAAGACAAAGACAAAGAAAATGATCTTGTTTCATCACCAGCAACAATCACCTTGTGATCAACATAATAGAATTCTGAATTGCAGAACCCATCAAGAATGCTTAGCAACATGGCATCGAGCTTCTTGAGTGCTGGAAGGTTGACATGTAGATCAGAACGAGGCCGAGGCACCATAACTTCGAAGGTTCCACCACCTGGGAAATCTTGCATAGATGGAACAAGCTCTACTATGAAATCACTCACACACAGAAGCCATTCCATCTCACGGTGCCACATTGACTTTTTCGGTTGGGATAGTGGTTCCAACTTCCATAGATCTCCAAACACAGAAGCTGTGAAATACACCCCAACAAGCTAATCGACTTAAACGACTGGAAAAATATCCTGCAGCTAAAAGAAAAGGAAAGTCCAATAACTAACCAGACAAATTAGTAATGGCATTGGAGATGGCTAAGGCTGTGCAAACGCCATTTCCTCCACCTGACATGTCTTCTCCAAGTAAAAGCTTAGAAAATCGCTCTTTCATCATTTCAACCTCTGCAACCCAACAAACACATTCATTAAAATCAGCTAAATTAGAGAAAGTTTGACATGAGAGGGTTAGATTTCAGTTTTTGGTTCAGGAAAATACTAGAACCTCATGCAATTTTGAAATTTATTTACTTATTTTGCACTTCCACACTTAAATAATTAAATGATTAGGTACAGTGCTTTTGTACAAGTTCTCCAATTTCCTACCTACTCAGAAACTAAACACCAGAAAACCAGAGAAAAACATTGACTTACAAGACTGTTTTCCTCCTGTTTTCAAGAGAACCAAACAGAATATTGCAAAATTTTGCCACTCGTGTACATTTCTTCAAGTTTAAAACTTAACTAACTAACAATTTTGCTGTTAAGAACCCCAATAATATTAATTTTATAATTCTCAATTTAACAAGAAAATTGGAAAAAAAAAAAAAGAGAAAAGCTTACAGACCAGACAAATCAGACTCTGATTTCTCCGCCTTTTTGGCTGGGATAGGAACGTGCCTGCCACCAACAACCGGCAGCATTATAGGAACCGTCGGCGGGGAAGAATTGAAAAACCCATCAGAGAATTGAGGTCCGGTGAACGGCGAAGAAGTGAAAGAAGTAGAAGCGGCATGGTGATGCTCGTAATGTGGGCAACAAGAGAAGCTACTCGAACTTTCCGATTCACTCACATCAGCACTTAAACTATAGCTATCAAATTCATATCGCTCACTCAACTGATCCAACTCCTCTTCTTCCTCTGACGAAACACTCCCCATCAATCAAAACCCAAAAAGAAAATCGATCAATGATTCAATTTTGATGATGAGAAGTAAGAACAAAGAATCAATCAATCAAGATCGTACATTGTGTTATGTTGATTGTATGATAAGGGAGTGAGTGAGAGAGAAAGGGAAAGTTTTTCTACTGAAGAAGAAGTCTTCTGTTTCTTTTCTTTTTTCATTCATGTGTGGCCGTTGGCTTTGATAATACAAGTCCCCACTTCCCACCAAAAAGAAACTCAAAGCTGTTACTTTTTTTATATCTTGGGATTTCACTCACTTGCCTAATACTGAAAGTGGATTGCACGGTCCAATTATTTGTTTTCTTTTATTGCACGCGTATAATCAGGGATTTTTTTTCTTTCTTCAATTTTAATAATTTCGCGGTCGAGCAATTTAATTTTAGAATAATTATGTCTGTATTTTATTAAATGATGGTTAATTTAGGAGTGAGCTTGATAGTAATTAGGTAGCTTTATTTATTATATAAAAAAAAAAAAACACTCTATCCGGTGTGGTCTGTCCTACTAGAATTTGGATTAACCGATCCTAGTAGTTGAGTAATCCCAAAAAAAAAAAAAAAAACTCTATTTCATCTAGTAACCCATCCTACCATTATTTGATTTTAAAAAATATTATTATATGTAATTTGCATAAATTATTTTGAGTATTTAATTATTTAAGTGTCTTACATTTACCTTTTATTATTTATTTGTTAATTTTAAAGGACAAAAAGGTAGTTGATTGTTTAAGAGCATTTTCAATGCTATAACGAATAGTGTATGTATTCAACTTAGTTGCCACATCAGCAAAAACAAGATTTTTGTTAAAAAATTTTCTGGAATGCTCGTGTCCATTTAACTGAACATCTGATGTAATAGTAAATATTGTCTGTGGTGAAAGGAGACTGAAGGAAATCTATGGACATGTTAAATGGCCACTTAGAAGCCTTCTCTGGTAGTTCAAGACTTTAGCAGCAGATATTTCCTTTGGAAAGCACTGATTTGATGCAATTAGTTTTAAGTTTATCCACATAAGCCTTAACAAGACAGCACATGCTCTTGTTAGGGGTGGTTTACATATAGATTTCTGCAATCTTCAGTCACAATTATATTGTATCAAATGTTTTTGCAGCATAATTTAAAGAAAAGTTACATTTTATATCAGATTTTCTATTTTTAGATGAGTATCTTATCACATAAGAAAAATATAAAATGTTTTTCGAAAAACTCTCAAATGCTAATGTGCGTTTTTTAAAGGATTTTTGAGACAAAATCTATCACATTTATATATAGTGTAATGACGTGATTTTAAAAGTTGAAATAAGATTTGGACTTTTTAAAAAGAAAAAATTAGGAAAAGGACCAACTTGTGAAGTTTTGGAAGATTATATGATCCTGTGGGGAAAGGCAAACCCTTGTGAAAAAATATACGCAAGTGGCAGAATTTCGAACAACTCCCGCAAAAAATTTTGTGCCCTGTTAAAATCTGGCCAAATAGTTTTCATGACCCGCTGTAATTTTCACACATTGTGCTTTTGCAGCGAAAATAATTTGTTAAAAGAGACATTTTTATAAAATAATCAAAATCAAGGATATTGAGGTGATTGGAATAATCATAAATATGACCAATAAAAAAAAAGAGAGAAATGACATAAATAAAAATAAGATTTAATTAAATAAAAATAAATAAAATTTGGATGGAAGAAGAATGGATCCTCTTGGAAACCAAAATGGCCACCAATGATAATTTTTGGCCGTTGGATGAAGATTTGATTAAAAATTATAAGAATTAAAATAAATCAAATAGAAAAATATTTTTGGGTGGAAGAATAAAAATATAGTTAAGTGAAATGAGGAGAAGGGAGAAAGAAGAATAAAAACCTCCCTCTTCTCTCTTAAGCAAAATGTGAGTTTTGATTTGTCTTCCATTTTATAAGTAATAGCAAAAACATGTGCCTCCCTTTAGTAGCATAAAATATGCCTTGCTTATGCTTGGTAGTGGATCCATACAGAATTATCATAGTATCATTCAAACCCATCAAAAATTCCATAAGCTTTTCTTCATTATTCATTTACAAAGAGGATTAAGTTTAAAACAAGCTACTTCATTCTTGCTGTAAGTACAATAATCAAGGATTTACTCCATGACAAATAGTTTCTCTTATTGAGAGCAATGTTAACCAATTTGGTTGTAAAATTTTTAGAATTAGCTACCTTATAAACATCATCCTTATCATTATTGCTTCATTGCTGAGTTTTGTTATCTACCATTGTTTTAGATGCGGATTATGAAGAAGAGAAGTAAGAGAAAATGCAATTCAATCAAGTGAAGAACAGATTGAAAACAAAGATCATATTTAGGTCAAAAAAATCTTTTCTGCCTTGATACCATGAATAGAAAGAGAAAAAAAAATTCTGTAATTGTATATTAAATTTTTTTTATTTGTTTGTGTGTACAAATTTGATTGGCTATTTACATTAATTATATGAACTATTAGATTAATTTGTGTTTTTGTGCGGTCCAGATTGTTTGGCTTGACTCTTGACATTTTAAATGTAATTTGAACTTAGCTTTCCCTTTTCTTTCTTTCATGCAGCCATGAGCCTAGTGGTGGCCCGGCTGAACCGGCCCATAACCGTTCAAAATCGTAACCACCGTTAACCGAACTTGAACCGCCGGTTCGGCGGGCCGGTTCAGGTTCAAAAAATTTTGGAACCGTAACCGTACAAGCCCTTGAACCGTGAATGAACCGGCGGGTTTTGAGAATCGAACTGTCGGTTAACCGCCTTGAACCACCGGTTTTTTAGCCCGTAATTTAACCGCCGGTTAACCGGAATCGCCGGATCGGCGGGCCGGTTACGGTTTGAGGGGACCATGAACCGAGGCCCGACGGATCGAGACCCGGAACCGGCCCGGCCCGAACCGTGGCCACCTCTACATGAGCCTCTTCTTTCTTTGGCTTCAGATTGGATCTTCTTCTTTCCTTAACGCATAATCCGTTCACTAATAGAGGGTATATTCCAATTGCCAATAATATTTTTTGAATTTTTTTTAAGTAACTCTTTATTGATTAGTTACTTATTAAATTATGGCAAAAAAAATAATAATAATGTAGAAGATTTCGAATAAATACATTGAAAATATATTTTCAAAATTAAATGGTTAAAATTACACTTTGAGACATATTAACATTCATGTTTATATGACATATCAACCGTAATTCATGATTGTGTTTAGAAATGCTATAATGTCCTAGCGCCACAAGTTTATTGAACTTCGTTGAACTATAACGCTATACCATCGGTTTTTTCATTGACCTATGATGATAATTAAGTATCATTAGTCTTATTTTTTAAACTTTATTTTATTGATATATATTTTGTAGTATGATTTTTAATTAGTTTTTGAAATGAATTTGGGTGAATTACAAAATCATCCCAAGATTTGTCAAAGTATATATTTTATACCTCTAATTTTGAAGAGACTCCTTTATTCTTATATTATTTTATTATACTAATTCATTCTTCATTAAAAATAACATTATTTTTTCTACAGTTAATTATAATTAACCTTATGAACCTAAAGGTAATTATTTATTTTAGGAAAAATTATAAATTTAGTGCCTAGTCTTTCTAAATTGTTTCAATTTGATGTATCACTTTTTTTTTCCCACCAAAATAATGTCTCAAATCATAACTTAACTAGTACTTAATTTGGTGGTTTTGTGGTTCGCTGGAATCTATTGTAATTTATTGACAATTTTAAATTATCCTTAAAAAAATTGAGTTTTATCCCTTAGTAATAAATGGAAGCAAGTTGTATTTATCAAAGTTTAAGTTGTTATAATTACTGTCTTAGAAAATAAATTATTATTGTTATTGCAGTATCATGGAAGATTAAGATATAATGTCATATAAAAGAAATTGTTATTAAAAGAATTGTTAATTAAAAAAAAAGGTGAAAAAATGTGAGAAGGAAAAGGTATAGCATTTCAAAATTGAACCATGAAGCGCCCATTATTACCTCATTTGGAGCCATCGGTCCCATGAAAGAGGTACCTTTAGAGTCCACAAAATTCTATGACCATGCCAACATTCTATTGCCAATGGCGTCATTATGTGACCAACTATGCCAAAATGCCCCGACACAATAGCCTTATTTTTTTGGGAGGGAAGTAGAAATTTTTCTATGTAAAATTAATTACTATTTATCTTTTTTTTAAAAAAAAATATATTTAGCATTAATTGAGATTTAAATTTATAAATTTAAAATTATTTTTCAACATATTTTCACTCTTTTAGTATTACTTGCATTAATCTTAAAAAAAATATTTTTTGGCTAATGATAAAAATAATTTATTTATATTATTTTATATAAATATACTGTTAGTAAACACTAAAACCTAAAACTTAAAATATTCTTACTAAAACTAAAAGTATAAATTTGTAACATTTTTATTTTTTTAGTTAAAATACTAAATTTAATTTTTATTCCCTTTCTTAATATCCTTTTTTTTTAAATAAAATTTATTTGAAAATGATTGTTAACAACACTGCCAAGATATATTTTTGATTAATTATCAAATGTGTAATAATTATTTAAAAATATAGTTTTTTTTTAAAATACAAAAATGACAATAATTTTTATTGTCGTAATGTACTAAAAATAAAAAAGAAGATCAAGAATGGCTGGTGAGTAACAATGTTCTCATTTGCACGTCACGCGCATCATTTTCCCTCTCCTTACGTTTCTATATCTTCCTATTTTACGCGCCGCCTTCAAAATATCTCTCCTTCAACCATTCCGCCTCATTTCTCGTTTCCTCCTCCTTCTCGCAAGCTTATATCCAAAACTACAAGTTATTCTCTGTCAACAATGGGCTCGCTTTCTGCTCTGGACGGAAATTTGCAGTATCCAGTTGCTCGGAGAGACGAGTCCGTCGTCGACGACTACCATGGCGTCAAAGTCGCCGATCCTTATAGATGGTAATGGTATTGGATTTTGAGTTTTTTTTTTCCCTCTTGGATTTATAGCAGCAATGTGTTTGGTTTCGCTTTTCGGTAGGCTTGAAGATCCCGACGCCGAAGAAGTGAAGGAGTTCGTGGAAAAGCAGGTGAAATTGACGGAAAACGTATTGAAGACATGCGACGTAAGAGATAAGCTTCAAGAGAAAATCACGAAGCTGTTCGATCATCCACGCTATGATGCACCGTTTAAACGAGGGGATAAGTATTTCTATTTTCATAATACTGGTCTTCAAGCTCAAGACGTTCTCTACGTCCAGGTGATTAGAATGCTAACCGAGGTTTTTAGTTAATTTAAGAAAATGATTTTGATTTGTTTTCTGATTGTTTTTTTACATAATTTGATGAATTACAGGACAGTTTGGATGGAGAACCAGAGGTTTTGCTTAATCCGAATACTCTGAGCGAGGATGGGACGGTGTCGTTGAACACGCTTTCAGTTAGTGAAGATGCTAAATATTTGGCGTATGGGCTTAGCTCGAGTGGGAGTGATTGGGTTACAATAAAAGTTATGCGGGTTGAGGATAAGATAGTCCAGGCTGACACATTATCCTGGGTGGGAGTTTGATGAAATTATATTTGCTTTTATTGATGGTTATGATTTATGAGTTCTAATATGAAGATGTGTTCTTACAGGTTAAGTTTTCAGGTATTAGTTGGACCCGTGACAATAAAGGGTTTTTCTACAGTCGTTATCCACCTCCTAAGTATGTAATCATCTTGTCATTTTTTTTTTATATGAAGTTTCAGCTTTCAGTTTTTTTAGTTTGGATTTCCATTAAGTTGAGTAAATGTTTAGTATAAAGTTGTAGATGATATAGGTTCAGTTATTATGTTGGTAAATGGTAATGGCAAACTGCTATGGAATAGAAGTAATAATTTCTCTTAGTTTGAAATTTTGAATTTTTTGCAGGGAGGGAGAGAACTTAGATGCTGGGACTGAGACTAATTCTAACCTTTATCATGAATTATACTATCATTTCTTGGGTACTGATCAATCAGAAGATATATTATGCTGGAAGGATCCTGAAAACCCCAAATATATGTTTGGTGCTAGTGTAACAGAAGATGGAAAGGTAAAACTTATCTCATTTTTATCCTATTCCTTCATTAAGCAATGGTCGATTAGGTGCTTTTAACTTTAATCTGCATATGCAAGTATTAGAATCTTGATGAATATTCCAGACTTAGTTTGAACTCTCATTAAGGGTTGTATACAAAACTTCTAGCTCCTCAAAGATCAAAGGAGGCCAGTATTCACTAGAATCTTCCTTGAGGAAATTTGGGAAAGTCTTTAGTTTGACTTTGGTCTAATGCAAAATCTATAAAGTTTTGCTGACTCTTTGCATTATTTGGTTGAGTCCTTGTGCATCTTTCATGTTAATAAGATTTGCGTGCCTAGTTATTGTTTATACTTGTAGTGCTTGCTTGTATTTACAATGCATTTTTTTTTTTGGTTAAGTTCCTTCAACCTGAGTTTATTTTTTCTGCAGTATCTTTTCCTCTATATTGAGGAGAGCTGTGATCCAGTCAACAAACTATACTACTGTGATATTTCTGCATTTCCTGAAGGCCTTGGAGGATTCAGAGATAAAGGCCCACTCCCATTTCTTAAGCTTATTGATAACTTTGATGCACAGTATCAAGTCATTGCAAATGATGACACTGTGTTTACTTTTTTGACCAATAAAGATGCTCCTAAGTATAAACTTCTCCGAGTGGACTTGAAAGACCCAACTCTTTGGACAGATGTTGTCCCAGAAGCTGAAAAGGATGTCCTTGAATCTGCAATTGCTGTTAACGGTGATCAAATTATTGCGAGTTATTTGAGTGATGTGAAATATGTTGTACAGGTAAGGGATCTGAAAACAGGATCACTTCTGCATCAATTACCCATTGAGATAGGCTCAGTTAGTGGGATATCTGCACGGCGGAAGGATAGCACAGTATTTTTTGGGTTCACTAGTTTTCTTACTCCTGGGATCATATACCAATGTAATTTAGATGCTCAAGTTCCAGAAATGAAGATATTTCGTGAAATAAGCATTGCAGGATTTGATCGCTCAGAGTTCCATGTGGACCAGGTGACTAATACCCTCCTTTTCGGGTTTGTGGCATTGGCATTGGATGTGTTTACCTTTTCAATTGGTTTTTTCTTTTCAGGTATTTGTTCCTAGCAAGGATGGTACCAAGATACCAATGTTTATTGTGGCTAAGAATAACCTAAAATTGGATGGATCACACCCGTGCTTGTTGTATGGATATGGTGGATTTAACATCAGTTTGACACCATCATTTAGTGTTAGTCGAATTATACTTACTAGTCATTTAGGTGCTGTATACTGCATTGCCAATATTAGAGGTGGTGGAGAATATGGTGAGGAATGGCATAAAGCAGGCTCACTTGCGAAAAAACAGAATTGCTTTGACGACTTCATTTCTGCAGCAGAGTACCTAATATCTTCTGGTTATACCCAGCCAAGTAAGTTATGCATTGAAGGTGGAAGCAATGGTGGGCTTCTTGTTGGGGCTTCAATAAACCAGGTAGAAAATCGATTCATTTGTTTACTTATGCACATGTACCATCTTGTAGCAGAATTTGAATTGTTCAGGACATTATGCGTTTCAGAGACCGGATCTATTTGGTTGTGCTCTGGCCCATGTTGGTGTGATGGACATGCTGCGGTTTCATAAGTTTACAATAGGTTGGCTGACAGTTTACATCCTTTTAGCTGTAGCAATAATTTCTTTTCCATCATATTCTGAGCAGTACTACGTTTTTTAGGTCATGCATGGACTTCAGATTATGGCTGTTCAGACAAAGAGGAAGAATTCCATTGGCTAATTAAGTGAGTTTATTTAGCTTAAGATCTAGAAATATTTTCTTATTTGTGTAACTATTTTTCAGAGTTAAGATGTGTTCAGGGAAAAAAAAAAAGTCTTTCATCTGTGCTTTATTTTATACCCATACTGTAATGGCTTCCCTGTCCTCTTTAAACTATCACCCAAGAATAAATGCGTTGGTTTTTATATGTCAATAATAAAATCAATCAGGTCAATTTGATCAATATCTTATTTGAATAGCAAAATAACCACAATTTTATGGGTTCGCTGTTCACAATTTAAACCACGTAGACTGCATCGAGAACATCATAATAACTAGGCAAATGAGATAGCCACACTATGAACTTTGATCATAACCTGACTTGAAGGTTAAGTTTTTACTGAAATTTCAGAATGCAGGGTCTCGTTGGTGCATAATTGTCCTTTTTTTTTTTACTATGAAATTACCTTTTTTTATGAAGTATTACTTTTCCAGATTCTTGCACTTCAAATTCCTTCACCTTGCTTCTCCTCTTTTTCTCAGGTACTCACCACTACATAATGTTCAGAGGCCATGGGAACAGCAACCCAATAAACCTTGTCAGTATCCATCTACCATGCTACTCACCGCTGATCATGATGATCGAGTTGTACCATTGCATTCGCTGAAGTTATTGGCGGTCAGTTTTCTATAATCAAAGAAGTTTGCTGTCACATATCATTCACATTTGCTTATAATTCATAGTAATTAGATGACATCATATTCCTTAAACTGTTTTGTAAATATCCCGGCAAATGTTTGTTCCCTCCATCAGTTCTTCCAGTCCATGCGAGTTGAAAATTGTTTACCCTTGTTTTCAGACCATGCAGCATGTTCTGTGCTTGAGCTTGGAGAATAGCCTACAGACCAATCCGATAATTGGACGAATCGAGTGTAAGGCTGGACATGGAGCTGGGCGTCCAACACAAAAAATGGTAATGGATTGGTTAATTTGCATTTTGGTTGTGTTCTGTTCCGGCCTCATTTTTGACATTCTAACTTCATTCTGCAGATTGAACAAGCTGCAGATCGGTACAGCTTCATGGCAAAAGTGTTGGGTGCCTCTTGGACTGAATAGTAGGCTGCTGAGATGACTTCCATAGATATAACAAAGATAGCTTAAAGCTGAAATGCATACCTAATGTTTATTACACTTTCCTATTTTCCCCTTTTATAGCAGGACCACAAGTTCTAGCAGCTTGCATCTTTTTTAAACATTAGAGTATTATCGGTTCTTGATTTTACAAATTTTCCTCCCTTGCCATATCTGTTTTGGGTGGATTAGGTCATCAAAGTTCATAGTAGTGTCTGTTATGGTTGGGTATTGGCTGATGAGAAGAATGGTGTTGATTTTTTCTTTCTTAAGAATTGTTTTTGGGAGGATTTGAACCATAGTTTATTGTCAAAGGTACAAATGCACATAATAGCGTTGCTCTTAAAATTGGTTTGGATTATCACAATTAATTGAAAGTAGGGTTTTTTTTTTTTTTTTTGAACAAAAAAAACTAAATTTGTTATTATTATTAATGTGATAAAAGAGCTATTTGATTACAGAAAACTTATTTAGCATATTGATCAAATTTAACATCCTTGAAACCAACAAAAAATGAAACATAAAAAGATTTAAAAGTAACCGTAAAAAAGATACTTGAGTTGCAATAAGATCCCGAAATTGCTGACGCAAGTGATAATCTAATTTGATTCTGAATTGATTTTCACCAAAACGCATCTGAATTCGGACTGTCATAAAAAAGTCTCAGTTTCTTACCCAAATTCCAAATTCTATTGGCTGAATTCGGACTCTCATAAAAAAGTCTCAGTTTTTTACCTAAATTCCAAATTCTGTTGGTTTCAGCAATTTCATCATCACTTCCAAGTGAGAAGATAGATATCAGATTCAGATCAGAATGAAAGGAAAAGTCTGCTAGAGAAGAGGAAGATAAAGAAGAATGATGAAAGATTGGGGAGGCTGGGCTGATGGGTAGTGGAGAAATAGGGGGGGGGGGGGGGGGGGGGGGGGGGGAGATTGGTTTTTATAAAAAAAAAAATTATTGGGAAAACAAAAATGAAAAAAAAAATATA
>CANUEY010244168.1:0-12857 GCA_948099555.1 Croton setiger
ACTCTTAACGAATTGATTAAAAAGGGAATATTTACTATCGAGCCTCTACGTTTGTCAGTAAAAAATGATGGACAATTTATTTTGTATCAAACGGTAGGTATTTTATTAGTTCATAAGAACAAACAAAAAATTAATCAAAACAATTAATTGACTATATCAAATAACTAATAAAATATATCAAGGATGGAGTTTTCCAATAAGCTATGGTAAGATTATGAATGCAATAGAAATTAAAAAGCAGTTTAAGCGCACTAAAACCTCACAATCATGAAGGACTTTAATCTTAAATTATCATTTGACTAAATAGAAAAGTTTATCCATGCATGGCCATGAAGAAACACATAAAATTCTGGAAAAAAACTGAAATTCATAATATTGTTATAGGAGGCAAAGAATGTCCTCCTAAAACTCTAAAATTCACTTATGTACAAATAAAAACTAAGGCCCACATTAATGTAACAATAGCCAATCAAATAATATTTAAATATTCTTCCTCAGAAGTTAATTTAGCTTCAAACGTAGGATAAAAATGTGGGTCCAGTTGTCCAAGTAATTTCATCATGTCATCTTCTGCTTTGTTGTAAGTCTTGCTTAAGGGTAACTCTTAGCAGCATCAAAATCATAAAAAATCTTCTCGCTTCAAGTCCTATGTTCCAAATCTCTCTCAATTATGCTCCATAAGTCTCTATTTTCATCAAAACATAGCAGTCCCTAATCAAAAGTGGAAAAAGAAGATAAAAGCTCATATTTAAGCACAATTCATATTGAATAAGCACAAGATTAAGGAGTAAAAACATGTTTGATTTACACACTATCAGGTTGTCTTGCAATGAAGAAGTTCTCTCTTCAATGTTTTTATATCTCACCTTAATCCAGCTACAACTACATTCACCTTAAAGAGACATTTCATGGGGTTTGGTAAAGTCGTGGAAGTGTTCTTTTCGAGATTTGTGGGCACTCCTAAAGTTCACAAATTTGGTTTTGTCAGCTTCAGAATCGTCACCAGCTTGGCCAAAGCTCCCTCTTTTCAGAGTAAACCTCTTTCCCCGAGGTCTCATACTCCTCAAAAGCCTGATAACAATGTAATTAATGTCGGTGTATCCTATAAGGAAGTGGTTATGGGTGGGCATAAACCCTCAGTTGCTGAGTTTCAAGCTAGCACTGGACCTGGAATTGTTTTTTTTTTTTTTTTATTATAACGAAGAAGAAGACAAGGATTGCTTAAAAACTATGCTGTGGGTTATTTTGAGATTTCCAGAAAGCATCCTGACTCTACAATCTTGCTTTAACATGCAGCAGGTCTTTTATGTGGAGGTTGCTCCCTTTTGCGGAAATTTTTTCTTTTAAAGTTCGACAACAAAAAGAGAAAATGGATGGTCTACTTGAGGAAAGGGACTACCCTCACAATGGTTTGACTTTTTCATCCATTGGCATGAGGAGATTATTTCATCTCAGAGACTAGTATGGCTTAGATGCTCAGACTTTCCGCTGCAAGCTTGGAATGCCAAATTATTTTGTTAGATTAGCTCTCTTTTTGGTAGATCTGTTGGCATTGAAGATAGTATGCATCGAAAATTGAGACTTGACTTCTAGTGTCGACTTCTAAGATAGATTTCATCAATTATGAGTCCAAACACATGTAGATGGAAAGCTTTGTAATGTTCTCGTCTACGAAGAAAAAGGTTCAGAAGTTCTCAACCTCGGTTCTGATAGAGTCTTCAAGGTTGTTATGCCACTAATACCTCCACCCTCTTCTTCCACTTCTTGTTCCCCTCTCTCCATATACTCCGGCTCTCATATGGAGGAAGAGTCGTAAGTTTCTCATCCCAGTCGATTTTTTGTCTCTGGATCCTATTATAAAGGATGGGATAGTGATGACATGTCTCAACCTTCCTCACCTATTATAGAGGTTGGAGATAGCCAACCTTTTAGTATACCTATGGGTGAGCAATCGGTAACGTAACTGTTATTGATTACCGTTACCGAACGATCGGTAATCAGTTTATTGATCAGTATTTTTTACCATCACCATTACCGATACCGAATGTGTGGGTAACCAAAATTTTTTAGCCTCATTGCCGATTATCGATACCCATTACCGATCACTGAACCTGTGAAAAACATATATATTCATTCCACATTAACTTCAAAATGACGTAGTTTTAAGGAGTCAAAATTCGATTATTTTTAGAGGAGTCAAAATTCGGTTATTTTTTCGGTAATTCGGTAAATTTTTTATCGAAAATTTCAGAGTCTCCTACCGATACCACTCTGAATACCGACGGTTATTACCGATTACCGATTGGTAAATCAACATTACCATTTTCGGTTACCGAATAGATTCAGTTCGGTAATTACTGATCGGTAATTCGGTAACAACCGAAATTTGCTCTCCCCTAAGTATATCCACTCCAACTCCTAGCCCTTTTAGATTTCTCTTACTCCAAGCCTTTCTTACACCCATTATAGAATTCAAAACCCTTAAAGCCTCTATTAAAGGTCAAAACAAAAAGCCTAGCAAAATTTTAACCCACACCCTACGTCTTCCTGCCTCTCCCTCTCCAGGGATAAATGACTCACCTTTATCTTATTTCATCACGAAAAGAACTCTTTCCAGGAGAATAGACTTCTGTCAAAATTGCATAGCCCACTCCCCCCTTACATCTCCACTTCCCATCAGCCCATCCTCTCCAAAATCACATCACTCTTTTTCATCTTCCTCTTGTCTACCAGATGCCTCTTCTCATTCTGAACCTGATTTTGATACCATTCTCTCTTTTGAGAGCAATGATGGAATTGCTGAAGCCTTTAATACTTGGGATTTGGTAAGAAACTGGAACTTTGTTATAATGAGCCGGATTCAGATGTGATGGAAGTTTTGGCAAAGCTCAATTCAGAATCAAATAAGAGTATCACTTGCAATTGCAGTTTTAGATTTTTGCTACAGTTCGAGTATTCATTTTTCAGTTGCTTTTATATCTGTTATATTTATTTTTTCTTTGGTTTTGATGTAGCAGAAATTTGATTTTTCTTTTTTATTTCTCATGAAAGGAAGAATTTTGTGTCAGCATGCTAAATAATTTTTGTAATCTGTAGTACTTTTATCATATTAATAATAATAACTTAATGTTTACATTTAAAAAAAGAAAAACAATGGAATTGGTTCATATTGATAAGCGGCTTGAATTCGTATAGATTTGAGGCCGTATATAGCTATCCCCACTACCAGGTGCACACCCAGATTGAATCCGTATTAGACTGGACGGGCTTTAAAAAAAAACAAAAAGAAGTTTCTCCCACTAGCAATAATTAAACCTGAAATTAAGTAAGCAGATGCATGCCGAAATATAGTGTTGTTGATCTTCACATTTTCATTTAGAAGTGGAGATTCTTAGCATCAAATTCAGCGTCTAGAAATTCACATAGATTGCATGTGTCATGCCTAAATTCTAATATTTTTACATTATAATTTTATTCAACTGAAGAAACTAATTTTTGTTTGTCCTTGAGATTTACTTCCTATTCCTAGCGTTGTCGATAAAAACTACAAAGTACTCTTTTTTTATGTGGATTGATTAATATATTTCTTAATTATGATCTGGTATTGGAAAAGCCGATTGGACTTACTGCACTCTTGAGCAAAGTAATTATTATAATAATAATTAAGAATTAATTAAATAACCAATTACCAAACATAAATAACAATGCCAACCTTTTTCTAAGTAAACAGCATAATGAAAGCCTTTTCATATTGATAAATAAAATTTAATAATAACATCATAACAAAAGCAACAAAATATGTAATTGTCAAACCTTTTATATATATAAGTATCTTAATTATTGCTCTCCATTATCCTCATCCAACCAAGAAACAAGAATAGAATGATCAGTCTAAAGAAGCTTATCAAAATGGCAAGAAAGTGGCAAAGGATTGCAACCATGAGAAGGAAAATAAATATTCTTCCCAAAACCAATAGTTGTAAATATGCAAATTGTTATCAAACAACAGGAAACTTCGTGATATACACGATTGAGAACCAAAGGTTTGTTCTTCCCATATCGTATCTTCGACAAAACATCTTCATACAACTATTAAAGATGTCCGAAGAAGCGTTTGGACTACCAGGTGAAGGGCCTATAAGATTGCCATGTGATGCTATGTTTATGGAGTACGTAACTTCAGTCATACATAAAGGTTTAGAAGAAGGAGATGAGAAAGCTTTACTTGGTTCCCTGTAACTGACTACCGGTAACGATTCCCATCAAGCACTTACAGGCCAGCAATTGCTTGTCTGTGCTTCGTGAACTCTCTTAAACAGAATGTAACTTAACTTCAATTATTAATTTGCATCTTTTGAGAGTGTAGTTGTGTATATATATCACATGCTCTACTTCATCGCTCCACTTGTATATTCTTCTTTTGTCCGAAAGATATGTTGGAAACAAACAATCATAGAAAATTAAAACAACAAAAAGAGATTGAAGATGGAGAGAATAAACAGATTTTTACTTCATAAAGACAAAGATTTACAAGAGGTTTCCTTCCTCTTTTTCTTCTTCATTTTCTTCTCTCTCCAACTCTTAACAAGACAGATTTCTGTCAATTTCTCTCTCACAAAAAAGCTTCACCATAACCTTTTTTGATAGCCAAAAGTATGGCTTTAAAGTCAACAATTTCTCCCTAAAGCCCATATTTCTTTTTCCTAAACTGAAGGAAAGCCAATCTTTAGGCAAAAATATCATCGCACTAATGTGTACTCCAACAAGACCTAACCAAATTACTAGTAGTATTGTTGAAAATTGATGCGAAAGGAACAAAATTGAGACTTGTGGTATTACCAATGTTGGACAAAATAGATACACTAAGTGTCTGCTGGCAATTGTTGGACACATTAGGTACAATATGCTTTCCACTATGTAAAACTTAGGCAACAAAATCACATCCACAATCAAAGTTGATACTATTCATATAGATCAGATTCACTTAATGAAATATTCAGATATTATTAGTTATATGATTATGATTTCAAACATAAGTGAACATGCCCACCTGCTGCCACATGGCTTTGCCTCCCATTTAGTCCACCACTATCAAATGGGCTGTCTTTACCCAATGAATATAAATAGTGATGACATTTCATTGGCCAATCATAACATCAGCTTTCAAACCTCTAATTTCTAAGGCTATTCTCCATTTTCTTCTACAATACTCATTCTCTCTTCAGTTTTATACACTAACAAGATGATCAGCACCAGCAAGATACTGAAATTGGCAAGAAAATGGCAGAAACTCACAGCAATTAGGCAAAAACGAATCACGTCACCGCATACTAAACCATCACATTCAAATTCTACAGGCTGTAGCACATCAGCAATGGCTGAGAAGGGTCATTTTGTAGTGTACTCAGCAGATCAAAGAAGGTTTGAGCTTCCTTTAGAATATCTTGACAATGAAATTATTAGAGAGCTTTTCAACATGGCAGAGGAAGAATTCGGGTTGCAAAGCAAAGGGGCTCCCACATTACCATGCGACAATGAGATTATGGAATATGCAATTGCTTTGATCAAAAGACAGGTTGCTAGAGATGTCGAAAATGCTTTCTTGATGTCCATATCTACCTGCGTCTCCTACTGTCTTCAAGATCATGTAACATGCCATCAATTGCCCATATGCTGTTTTTGAAGAGTTACAAATTAGATTGTAGAACAACTATACATTTGTATATTCATAACATTTATCAAAAAAATTCAATTCTTTCTATCTTTCATATATATAATCAAGACTCGTTCTTTTCAGTTTTCAATAATTCATCCTCAAACTTAATGGATATAAGCTAGCAAATAGATTGTAATTAAATGATTTTAGATGATTCTGCAGTTTAATTTTAAGTTATAGAATTTTAATGTGGACCTTCTAAAATTTTTTCCCAAATAATAATATCATGCTAAATTGAAAAAATCAAAAAAGTAAATAACCAACCAGAATAATTGTTCACCAATTCCTGAATAACAGCATTTTACTAATTAATAGGCAGTTATGTTAAGCTATACTTACTACAAAAGTGTCTTTTAAGAAATTATTAGACGCATTAAGTCCAAGATGTTTACAAACATAGTTACTAGAATTTTAGTATTCACGATTCCGAAGTTTTCACTGCGTCAACTTAGACAACAGAATCACTTCCGCAGTCTAACTTGATACTGTTTATTTAGATCAGATTCAATGAATGAAAAAATCAGATATTCTTTTTTCGATTCTGTGGTCAAACTAGTGGGTCATTAGATTTTCAAACATAAGTAAACATACACCTGCTACCACATGGCTCTGTCTCCCACATAATAGGAGCTCCATCAAATGGGTTGTCTCTACCATATGAATATAATAAGTCAAGACATTAATCAGAATATCTGCAACCCAACTCTAAAGATTTATTCTACTATCTCCAATACTCATTTCTACTTCAGTTTTCAAACATCAACAAGATGATCAGCACCGGGAAGCTACTAAAATTGGTAATGAAAATGCAGAAACTTGACATTTGTAGTGTACTCTGCAAATCAAAGAAGGTTTGAGCTTCCTTTAGAATATCTTGACAATGAAATTATTAGAGAATTTTTCAACATGGCATAGGAAGAATTCGGCTTGCAAAGCAAAGGGACTAACACTATGTAATAGAGAAACAGTGAAGAAGAGAAGAGCGAAAATAAGAGTAGAGAGAAGAGTAAAGTTATCCTTGTTCATAACTGTTTTACAACTTCCATGTGCGTAATTCCTCTGCCAAGAACATAAATAACAATGACGATAAAAAATAAAGTAACATGATAAATATCACATATTTTATTTTAATAATTTTTATGTAATTAAGGAAAATAACACTTATTTTAAAAAACAAATAAAATAACATGTATTTTTTAAATAACTCAATTATGTCCTAGTAATAAATAATAAAATTTATATTAAATAATAAATAAATAAATAAATTATAATCCTTACAAACAATTAGAATTTTCTCATACATTCTTTCCTAAAAAAGCCTATCCTACTCACTTGAAAAGAAAAAAAAAATCCCATATATTCATTGTTTTTATATAATGCAATATTATGTAGTATATACACTGCTATATATAATGTTATATATACTGCATTATAGACAAGCAATGAATGTCATATATAACAGTATATATAAAGCATATATACTGATATATATACTGTTATATATAACTCTTCACAATCCTCTACATTAGTGTATATAATACATGACTTCCGGAACATTACGATCCATTCATACTTGTAGTTAATGCAGTATATATACTTTCATATATATTGCATTAAATATAAACAGTAAATATAATTCATATATAGTGGTATATATCATTCATATATACTACAACAAACTTTAATATATATGAGTTATATATACTACTAATAAATATCATATATAGTAGTATATATGAATCAATACTGCTATATATACTTCTACTATCATATTTTAACAGCCCATAATGTGTTTAGCCTCAAACAAATATGTCACTCGCCACCCTGCAACTATATAAATATTAATCTTAAAGACGAAGAGGTTTGACTATGCCTTCCATTTCGGCGACAATCTTATCAATTGAATCATTAATCTCTTTTGATGAAAATAAAGTCTTCGCATATCAACCAGTCAATTTAGCTGCCTCATTTAAGAGGTTCGCAAAATCAGATATTTTAGCGATGATGATGTGATCAGAAAAAGAAGAAGTTACGTGAAAAAGAAAAAAAAATTCAAAAATCTAATGAAGAAAATTATCTTGAAAGTGTGCATGATCTTAGTCTATTTTGAAGAAAAATCTGAATTAATTTTAATTAATTCAGATTTAAATTATTAATTAAGTTTTGATGAAATGGTAATTAAGGGTAATTTAGTCATTTGCACAGAAAATGTGCTATTTTATTAATATTTAAAAATTTATGATATTTTATTTTTAAAAAAGAAAATAGCTGCTATTTGCATACTAAAAAAAATACAGGATAGTTGGACTTGTGATACTAAGGCCTCACATGAGCCCATTAATAGTCTCCTCGTGGGTCTCTATTGTAACACACTACCATGTCACAATGTGCTGATGATGCAATATGCTATTTCATTGATTAGAAAATGCTTTCTTGACGTCCATATCCAGCAGAGTATCCTCATGTCTCCAACATTATAAACAAGCCATCAATTACCCATATGCAGTTTTTGAACTGTTACAAATTAGATTGTAGAACAACTATACAACGTATATTCAGAATAAAATAAAATAAAATAAGGCTTCATTCACAAGAAACAGAACAAAATAATTAAATTTCCGCAAACAAACAACAAGCTTCTACTTTGATAATAACAGCACAAGGGAAAATTATAAGCAAGTAACTTTCTCTTTATACTGTTATAAGAACAGAAAACATGATTAACACAAAGAAGCTTATCAGAAAGCTATCATACCACCATGAATCTTTTCCAAGGATCAATATTTTCTATGCCGACTGAATTTGGCAACATTGATCTTAATTCTGTCCAATTTGTTACATACTTATCCTACACATTTATGGAACTAAATTGCTTACATATTCTTTTACTTTTAGGATTTTTACCACAGATTTGACTGATAGTTGATGTAAAAATTTCTGCAGTTGGTGAGTTTTTACTTTTCTGGTTGTAAATAGTAAATAACCAACCAATATTCACTCCCAAAATTTTACTGAACTGCTATTACTATGTCCTGATAGCATCATACTGATAAGTAACTATGTTGCTGACAGTATTGAGATACAGTCATTTGTGCTTGTCTGGCAAATGTTGGACATATTAGGTCCAATTTTCCTTTCCACTAAAAACACTTGAACAACAGAATCAAATGCAAAATCTTACATGATACTGTTGATCTAGATCAGATTCATTGAATGCAATAATCATAGATTTGTTTTGATCTGATTCTGTTGTCAAACTAGTTAGTCTTAATAAGTAAACATGCCCACCTGATATCACATGGCTCAGTCAAATGGGGCTGTCTGCCTGTCTCTACCAAATGAATATAAATACTCAACACATTTCCTTACCCAATCATGATATCAGCATTACAATCTCTTAAATCTGAAGCTTTCTTCCATTTTCGACTTCAATTTATACAAAAACAAGATGATCAGCACCAGCAAGCTACTGAAATTGGCAAGGAAATGGCAAAAGCTTGCAGCTATCAAGTGAAAACGAACCGCAGACTAAAATTTTAATTTCAAATGCTACAAACTTTAGCAGATCACCCATGGCAGATCAAACAAGATTTGATCTTCCTTTAGAGTATCTTGACAGCGAAATTATCAGAGAGCTTTTCAACATGGCTTCCAAATAGCATTGCATCTTAACTGACCAAATTTGGTAGTTTCCACCTATGAAAATTTCAGGAGGATTGATGGAGAGGCTACTGGAGGCCATATTTTTATGTGGCTGGTATTATGGTTGAGAGGAGGGATATTTTAAAAAAAAAAGGTTTATGAAAAGTTTAAATGTTTGAAAAGTAGGTACCGAAAGACCATGTAGCTCTGATACCATTGTTAAAACAATAAAGCTGCTAAAGATGACAGTTTTTAGCAGAAACAATATTAAAAGATGAATAAATATAGATTCTTCTAAAATAATGGTATTCAAATAATACAAAATAAAATTTGAGATTCTAAGTCCAGCAACATTATTTGAAAACTGATAAAACAGAAAAATAAATTTGAATTTAAAATTGTTGACTGGAAACAAAATATCAGCACTTCAACAGATACATGGAGAAGACTGGCCAGAAGTTAGAACTTGAAGAATGAAAAGAGAATTGAAGAAGAAGGCAGCCTGAGGAAGAATATAGAAACACTGTCGTGCTCATTAATAACAATTGTAATGGACCTCGTGTTATCTTTTCTAATGCAATCCCTTGCTCCTATTAAAGCGTGAATTCTAATTTGTCCTCGTAGGCTTTACTAGCGCCCTTATAGTGCTCCAAGCTGTGATGTGCAAATGAGAAGTGCACTGCTTTGCTTCACTTAAACATTCGGCTTTCGCATAGCAGTCTGATATTTCTTTGTAAGTACTGATTCGATCAAAACGCTACATGCAAATGCAAGCACCAAACTATATTACTACGAATTATTCTGTTAGACATGCATTCTTGTTATCATAATCTAAAAAAAATATTAGAGGAAAATGTACCCTACTAAAAAACCGTCTTTCCTGTTTGTTCATGCCTGCTGATGCCTAATAGCCACCCAGCACCAAATAAAGCAATAAAATAGAAGAATTAAAGCATACAAGGTCGAAATTTCCAAGATTCATTATTAGCTCAAATTAAGATTTTGAGACTTAATGTCCTATTTATACTAGTTGAGATTCCTAAACGTTCTGTTAAAAAAAAAAAAAAAAAAATATGAGATTCCTAAAGAAATAAGAAAAGAAAAGGGTGGCTTTGAATGGGTTACATCTATCTATGTTATTGATCTAGCATCCGTGGCAGAGGCAAGGGACCAGTGTCGCAATAATCTAATTTAGAAATACATTTGAAAGATTAATTTTAATTTATTAGCGATATTTTACTGTACAAACAAAGCCTATAATAAACCAAGTTTATTTTGAACTTAATGTAATTTTTTTTCCATATATTAATATTATGCTAAATTTAAAAAGTAATTAAGTAACCAATCAAAATTCACACCTGTTCTTGATTAGAAATTTTAATACTAACATTCAATTATGTTATTGAAAGTAGATATAATCATCAAAGAGATACACTTCCACTAAGTGTCTGTGTGGGGCCATTTTTGGACACATTAGGTCCAATATGCTTTCCATTAAGTGAACTTAAGACAACAGAATCACTTCCACAAACTAAGTTGATACTATTCATTTAGATCAGATTCATTGAATGATTTGTTTTCTGTTTCAGTTGCTAAACTAGTTGGTGAAACAAACATAAGTAAACATACCCACCTGCTTCCACATGGCTCTGCCTTCCCATTGGATCTCCATCAAATGGGTTGTCTAAGGCATTTCCTTAGCCGAATGAATATAAATACACAAGACATTTCCTTAGCCAATCATAATATCAGCATTTCAATCTCTAAACTCTAAAGCTATTTATCATTTTCTCATATACTCATTTTCCCTTCAGTTTTATACATTAACAAGATGATCAGCACCAGGAAGTTAATGAAATTGGCAATGAAATGGAGGAAACTTGCAGCAATCAAGCGAAAACGAATCATATCACCGCAGGCTAAAATTTCAACTTCAAATGCTACAAGTTATAGCACATCAGTAATGGCTGAGAAGGGTCATTTTGTAGTGTACTCAGCAGATCAAACAAGGTTTGAACTTCCTTTAGAATATCTTGACAACCAAATTATTAGAGAGCTTTTCAACATGGCAGAGGAAGAATTTGGGTTACAAAGCAGAGGAGCTCCCACACTACCATGTGACAATGAGCTTATGGAATATGCAATTGCATTGATAAAAAAGAAGGTTACTAGAGATGTAGAAAATGCGTTCTTGATGTCCATATCTACCTGTGTCTCCTCCTGCCTCCAAGATCATATGACAAGCCATCAATTACCCATATGCTGTTTTTGATTAAGAGTTACAAATTAGATTGTAAAAGAATTATATACAATTGTATACTCATACCATTTTTTAAATCTTTCATTGATATCATAACTCATTCTTTTGAGGTTTCAAGAACCCAAATAAGTCCAATTACTGAACTGAAAGTTTTAAGCTTTATTCTTGGAATTACTAACAGAAACCGAAATTTCGGCTCCATCCACTTAAAGTTTCATGAAAATTGCAAAGTAATAGATGTTTGTGGGTTTATCCTTGACATTAATTACACTCATATTTTGGAAGTTTGTTTACTTTTAGCCATTTGACGTCAATCGCCGAACCTGAACCATTATTGATGCCATAAGGCTTTGGTCATTTACATTTACACCTTGTTATTTACAGCCCTTTAGCAAAATTACAAAACACTTATGCTTGTCCTCCTTCGACAACAACAAAATGAGATGGCAACCAACTTAAATAACCAATAACCCCTGCATAAATTCTGTTTTAACTTTTATAATTCCCAAACCTGGTTCGTGGAGAATCAAGAATAAGCACACAACTAGGAAGTATAAATAACTATGATGGCAACAATCAAAAGTATCTCCACTAAATTAGCTAATAAACAAGCTTCTGCTTTGATAATAACATAAGGGAAAAAGCACAATAAACCGTTTCGCAATATAAGCAAGTAACTTCTTGTTTCCCTTCACCCAACTTCATATTTTCCTAAGATAAAAAATCATTTCGAATAAACAACAAGAAGCATGATCAACCCAAAGAAGCTCATTAAAATAACAGGAAAGTGGTATAGAGTAGCTATCATGAAGGGCAAAATGATTTCTTTTCTTAGGATTAATAGTATCAGAAGTGCAAATTTGTCCAATTCATCTTTTTCTAGCATAGAAAGCTTTGTTATCTACACCAATGACCATAGGGAATTCATCATTCCCGTAGAGTACCTCGGATATAACATTATAAAAGAGCTATTTAAGATGTCTGAAGAAAAGTTTGGGATACAAGACGATGGTCCTCTTCAAATACCTTGTGATGGGGCTTTCATGGAGTATATAGTTTTGCTCATCAAACGGGACTTAGCGAAAGACATAGAGAAAGCTCTAATTATCTTCACACGAACCGGTTGTTGCTCATCATCTGCTTTTGCTTGAGCTTTTACGAACTCAAGACTCAAATAGCTGGCGAAAAGCTCAACTCATTATAGTCCTAGTCAAATGAAATGAAAAGGGCTTACTCAAC
>CANUEY010244258.1:0-54983 GCA_948099555.1 Croton setiger
AACACCACCAACGCCCCTCTCTCTTCCTCCTCTCCTAAAAATCGAATAGCAGAGCACCACCAATCAACAACGATCGCGGCTAAGGAAAGCATCTTCATTTCATTTGTTCTAAAACAATATCATCTTGGTTCCTATCGAGAAGATAATATCCAAAAGCTTTGGTGAAGATTATATTGAGAAGAAGAAGATCATCTTTGTTCTAAACTAAAGATGCAACGATTTGCTGACTTAAGGGATGCATTTCTCTCGAGTAAGATTATAGATGATTTTTAATTTTGAATTTTAGGATTTCAGTTACGGAATTTGGGGATTTTTATTTTGATTGAGAGATTGTAATTTGGGAATTTTAATTTTAGGGTTTAAGATTACAAATTTGAGAATTTTTGTAATCTCAATTTATGTTGATTTCAATTCTTTATTCCTTTCAAATGATTATGTTTTTGGGTTAATTTAAGTTCTATTTCAATTCTGATTTCCAATTGAATTCTTGATTTTTTGCTTCTACTCAATTCATTATTCTTGATTTGTAGAACTGATATTTGTTTGTGTATTGTTGGTTGCAATATTATTGTTGAAAAAGGTGGGGATTTTTATTTTGTTTGTGTATTGTTGGTTGCTTCTACTGTCGGTTAATCGGTGCACAGTAGCCCGCCGGTTAACCGACTGTTCGCCGGCCTGGCGGTTCAGCGGGCTGATTCCGGTCCTTCTTCATCCCAACCCGTGGCCCGGCGGGCCGGCCCGTGGCCATCACTATTTAGGCGGCTTAATTTTTATAATTTTTTTTTTGTGTATAGAGGACATCAATAATAAAACGGGAATAATATGATTATACAGTAGGAGTAATTTTCCTTTAAACACTAAATTGATGCTAATATCAGAAAAAATTGAATTCGAGCTTTGCATCCTACTATTTCCATAAAGAGCGGATCTTCAATACACATGATAAACCAAGTCCTTTTCACACTAAACTATAAGGCTTCTTTACTTATAATTTGAATATTATATATAAAATCTTGAGTACCTTGGTCACGGCTTGTATTTTCAATAATCCATCCTGATTTTCGTGAAAAGTAAAATAACTAAACAGACTATATTTAAATAAATTATTTTTCTTTAATATGTATATTGTACGTAGATACTCTTACTAAATACAAATTGTATTTATTTTTATTTTCAGTAATTTTATATTTTAAATTTTTTTTCAGTTATATATACTTTACAATTATTATTTTTAGTTTCTTAAAATATGTTTTATAGTTATTGTTATATATAAATATATATATTTTTATACTACTTATATATTCATCAAAATCATATCTTTGCCCATGTACATATACATATATTCATGAAAATTATCTTTAAAAATTATCTAACTCACCGCAATATGCAAGCGTAAAATAACGAAAGAAATTGTTGTAAGAAAAGACTAAACTGTCATGTAAAATATATTGTAAGTTTAAATTTAATTATAAAAACTAGTTGCCTCCCTAAGAGAAATTTTCACCGACGTAAACTAACCTTCCTCTTTTCCTTTTTCATCCTTTCCTTTGATTTTTTTTAGCACTTTCTTTTCAATTAAAGTCGTATTCGTTAGACTATTCTTATTTTAGTATTGTTATTTTTTATTGTAAATCTATTTTGAACATTAGAAATGATATTAAGTAAATTTGGTATGTAGGCAAGCGAATGTACGCATTCTTTAAAAGACTGATTTCGAATCGAACTAGCCAAAAGTTACCATAGAATGTAGCATACAGAAGCAGAAAGAAATATGTGATCTATCAATTATTTTTTTTTTAATGAAACCATGCAGGGAGATATTATGGAAAATATTTTATAATTATCTTTACCTCTATATATTTGATATTATGGAAAATATTCTATCAATTGTAGTTATTATTGGATATGTGATAGGCTTTTGTTTAGGGAATTAGTTTGACTTTTCTTGTATAAATAGTTGTATCGAGATCTATGAGAAACATTCTTTTCTTTATTTTAGATGGTATTAGAGCCCGACAGGCTTTTGAACGTCTTTCAACCTCTCTTCATCATCCTTCCGCCATGACAAAACTCACTACAACTCCAAGAGATTCTAAACAACCTAATTCCGATCCTTCACATCCCTATTTTGTCTATCATTCAGACCAACCAGGTCACTTAATCGTCCTAGTAAAATTAAATGGTGCTAATTACAATTCATGGAGCAAATCCATGATTCATGCACTCACTACCAAAAACAAAATTGGTTTCGTTGATGGCTCAATTGAAGCTCCATCACTTACAGAAAAACCCACAGAGTTTGCATAATGGAACCGATGCAATAACATGATCTTATCATAGTTGACACATTCGGTGGAGTCAAATCTGGCCGAAGGTATTGTCCACGCAAAAATAGCGTACCAGGTGTGGACAGATCTTTGAGATCAGTTTTCTCAGAAGAACGCCCCTGCAATTTTCCAGGTACAAAACTCTATTGCCACAATTTCATAAGGAACCATGTCTGTTGCATCATACTATATCAAACTAAAGGCGCTCTGGGATGAACTTGACACTTATCACACCCCAATCGCCTGTAATCAGACAACAAACCGCATGGAACAACTTCAAGAAGACGGGTTAATGCAATTTTTGATGGGCTTACATGAATCATACAAAGCGGTAAGATCTAACATTCTTATGATGACTCCATTGCCTAATGTGCGACAAGCATATTCATTAATCATACAGGAAGAGACATAGAGACAATTGTCATCAGATTCTACCGAAAATTTTAGCATTGCCGCAGCTGTTCAAAATAATAAAGGGACACATTCAAAAAATTCTAAGTCCTGTGATCATTACCATAGAACTGGTCATACTATTAATGAATGTCACACTTTGAGATATTATTGCAAACTTTTGATAAACATGGGCATACTGAGGATCGTTACAGATTGAAAAATAAAAAGGCAGGTAATCTCAGTCCACTTCGTCGGCAGCGGGACAATGGAGAAGGTCTTCCAAGCTAATTTGTCAGAGATTACACAAGAAGGAGAGGACAAATGTTCAACAAATTTCCATGGATTTTCAGCAGATTACTTGAAGCAGATTGCGCAAGCCTTAGCTTTTGTGAATCAGGGAGCATCTACTGGTAACAAAGATGTGTATACTAACGCAATAGGTTTGTTTTTGACATCTAAAGTTTACGCCAATTCAGCCATGCCTAGCCCTTGGATTTTAGACAAAGGTGCTACTAACCACATGTCTTCAGAATCCGAATAGTTCATGCAATCACATACACCCACTGTTGATTTTGTTCATTTACCAAATGGATTTACATCACCAATAACAAAAACTGGAACCATAGAATTTAGTCAATATATAACCTTGAAAAATGTCATCTGTCTCATCATTCAAATTAAATTTGATGTCAACAAGTAAGTTAACTAAAGACCTGAATTGTCGTATTATTCTTCTACCTAATTATTGTATTTTGTAGGACTTGACATCGAGTAAGACGATTGGCTTGGGTAAACAACATGGGGGACTCTATCACATAGTGCCTTCCTCTGTCCATTCTTTTCAAGATTTCATATTGTCCAATCTTTGGCATATGCACCTAGGACATTTATCTTCATCACGTCTAAAACTAGTTTGTCCTCTATTGTCTAAAACTAGTTTTTCACAATAATTGTAGTGTCTGCCCATTGGCTTAGTAGACACAAAAATCTTTTCCAAACAGCTCTATTAAAACTAAATTTCCTTTTAATTTATTGCATTGTGATGTATGGGAACCTCACAAAGTTCATACACATACTGGAGCACATTTTTTTCTAACAATTGTTTATGATTTTACTAGATGCACCTAGATTTTTTTGATGCATTCTAAGTCAGAAACAACTCATTTGTTAACAAAATTTATCAATTTCGTTTGTACTCAGTTTAATAAATCTGTTAAAATTATTTGTACCGACAATGGAACAAAATTTCATCCTCTCAAAATTTTTTTTCATCATCATGGTATTGATTTACAAAAACATGTGTCTACACACCTCAACAAAATGGTGTAGTAGAACGAAAACAACGTCACATTCTTAACGTTGCTCGATCTCTATTTTTTCAGTCACATGTACCTTTAGAATTTTGGGGAGATTGTGTTCTTACGGCGGTTTATATAATTAATCGTCTTCCAACACCCATTTTATCCAATAAATCTCCCTATGAAATATTATATCACATACCACCATCTTTTCAACATTCCAAAGTTTTTGGTTGCCAATGTTATGCAGCTAATATTCATCCTAAACAAAAATTTGACCATCGTGCCACTTCTTGCATTTTTGTAGGATATCTAAGTGGACAAAAGGGCTACAAATTATATGATTTAGTTAACAAAATATAGTTTGTTAGTCGAGATGTTCAATTCTTCGAAAATATTTTCCTTTCTCTTAAGAGATTTCTCGAATATCTTCGGATTCAGCCCGGCCACATATCATTACCGAAAATTCTCCAACACAATTTCTACATATTATGGAATCTGCCTATTAACTCGGCTGACAACATATCATCGTCCTCTCCAAATTATCAACCCACTACTCCTATAGACAGCTTAATGTTACCTACCATATCTATCCATCCAAATCCAGAAAATTCCACATCCTTAGATTCTTCTCTTCATCCAATCTTAGTCCAGGTGCCTCTACTCCATCTCAATCCACTTCAGCTCTTCCTGTTGCTTCAGATAATCTTCAACCCACTCGAAAGTTTACACACATCAAAAACAACCACCTCGTTGGCATCAAGATTACCTCATGTTACCCGATGCTAATAATACTTCCTTAGGTTCAGTTCTACGCAGAATACAAGGTATTCCATTACCAATTACATTTCTTTGTCTAAATTTTCTTCTAAACATAGTGTTTTTTTAGCTCACCTAACCACGCAAGTAGAACCCAAGTCCTATGACCAAGCCGTCCTTAACCCTCATTGGCGTCAAGCTATGGATGTCGACTTACAAGCCTTGGAACGTAACCATATTTAGAGTCTTGTTTCTCTTCCTGCAGGTCACAAACCCATTGGGTGTCGGTGGGAATACAAAATAAAATATAAATCCAATGGAATCATTGAACGCTATAAAACGCATCTTGTCACCAAAGGGTTAACACAAGTTGAAGGAATTGATTATAGAGAAACTTTTTCACCCACAGCAAAATTGACTACACTTCGTTGCCTGCTTACCATTGTGACTACCCGAGGATGGTTCACACACCAACTTGATGTTCAAAATGCCTTTTTACATGGCGACTTGCATGAGGTGGTGTATATGACTCCTCCACCAGGTCTCTACTGACAAGGGGAGAATACAGTTTGTCGATTACACAAGTCACTTTACGGGCTCAAACAAGCTTCACGAAACTGGTTATACATAGTCCAAAGCTAATTACAGTTCATTCACAAAAGCTCAAGGTATTTCTTTCACTGCAGTACTTCTATATGTTGACGACATTTTATTAACAGGGAATAATCTTCAAGAAATACATCAACTCAAGGAGACATTACTCAATAAATTTCTTATTAAAGATCTGGGTACCTTGAAATATTTCCTAGGCATTGCCATTTTTATGTCACAGCGTAAATATACGCTAGATATTTTGCAAGATGCACGTTTATTAGGGGTTGAGCCTGAAACTTTTCCTATGAAACAGCAGCCACATTTAACTTCAGACGACCGACAACTTTTGCATAATCCCACAAAACATAGAAGGCTCGTGGGTGCTTAATTTATTTAACGGTTATGCTCCCCAGCATTGTTTATGTAGTATGGACCCTTAGCCAATTTATGGGGGAGCCACGACTTCCACATTGGAACGCAGCATTACGTCTTTTGCAATATATTAAATGTACTCCAGGACAAGGCTTGCTATTACCTTTCACAAATCGCTTGGAATTAAAGGTATTATTGTGATTTAGATTGGGCTGGATGTTGTATGACTCGGTGTTCCATTTCAGGATATTGTGTCTTTTTGGATTCTTCACTGATATCATGGAAATCAAAGAAGCAGACAAATGTTTCTATATCATCTGTGGAAGAAGAATATAGAGCAATAGCAAATGCATGTTTGGAGGTTACTCGATTGAATTATTTACTACAAGATTTAGGGGTTAGATGTACAAAACCGATGAAGTTGTTTTGCGACAATCAAGCGGCTTTACATATTGCAGCTAATCCGGTTTTCCATGAGCGTACAAAGCATATAGAAATTGATTGTCATATTGTACGAGAAAAATTGCAAACCGGTCTCATTCAGTCATGTTATGTTCCGACCCAAATGCAACTAGCGAATCTTCACAAAAGTTTTGGAACGAGACCAGTTTATATATTTGAGGACCAAGTTGGGATTTAAGAATCTACACTCGCTAACTTGAGAAAAAGTATTATGGAAAATATTCTATAATTATTTTTATATTGATTTGCTGTATATTTAATATTATGGAAAATATTCTATAATTATCTTTACCTTGATTTGCTATATATTTATTTGTTAAGAATATCAATTATAATTATTATTGGATGTGTGGTAGTTTTTTGTTTAGAAAATTAGTTTGACTTTTGATAATATTTTCTCTTCTATATTTTAGAGTGGATCACAAAACTTCTGTCCCAAATTTCTAGTGCTCATAGTGGTGGACGAATGAATGGTTCACGCCGTTGGAACAGCCGGCAGTTGCGGTGTCAATAGGTGACACTGCGATTGGCAGTGGGTGGCCGCAATATTGATGATCAGCGATACTGTAATGGCTAAAGGGTTATCCTAACGCATTGTAATAGTGTTGTGAAGAAGATGACCTCTTCTACAAAAATCAACGGGGTTTGAATTTTTCATTAATACAATTAAAAATACTAATGTTTGTATAAGTAAACATAAAAATAAACTTATTTTGTATAGTATCCTATAAATATTGTGAGATTAGGATCCATAAAAGGGATTCGACAAGAAAATCAAAACCAAATTATATGGCAAAAGATTATATATAGTTTGTGTGGCATGGGTTTTTTTTTTTTTTTTAATGAATTTTGAAGGCAAAACTAACCTAAAAGCTTGTTATAATTTTTTCCTTTTTGAAACAATTTTTTTTTCTTTCTTGATTGACAAGAAAATTGATTCTATATTTATGGTTAAGAGAGAAAAAAATTAGGTTTCCATCACCACCACAGAAAATTGCTACACCAAACGATTAAAAGCATATCCAAATTTAATCTATTGGTGAATGCATATATAACCTAACCTAGGTATCAGGTATAAGTGATGAAACCATTCCCCCTCCATATTCAAAATAACAAATATTAACTTCAAACTGTCAAAAAAAAAAAAGATCGCTATAAAAGTTGCATGCACAATTTGCGAAGATATTATTAGTGTGTAAATCTAACATATTTCGGTCTCTAATTTTCTATTTATTTGGTATTTTATTATGTTTAAATGAAAATTTTTATTTATTTTTCGTGTTTTTATTAGGAATTAGGGATAATATGTTTCAGATTTTTAGAGAGCAATCTTACTATGCTAATATTCTCTCTCTCATCTCAGCAAAGGATAATTCAAAATTTAAGTTTTTTAGTTTTACCCTTTCAATTATATTGTATTTGTCTTATGTGATTTATGAGAAACATTAACTCTATTGTTATTTTGGTAACTATGCAAAATGAGCTCGTTGTTCATTTAATGAGAAATCACATAGCTAACCAACTATTTTTTTGACTAATTAATAGTAAACATTAACTTTATTGTTATTTAGTTAACTGATAATTGTTATTTCGTAATTATTTAGTCAAATCAATGTACATAATAATAATTAGTATAACTTGATTGAAAAAAGCTTTTGGTTTACATTTAAGTGAAAGCATAATCTAGTTAGAATTAGAAGTTTTTAGTTGAGGCGAAGTCTTTTTAATTCTCAAGGCCATCACTAAATTAAATCATTTCGCATGTTTAGGGTTGTTTAATGATAATGAGTTATTATAAAGTGTCTCATGATAATCTATGAATATGGAAGTATTGGTTGGGGGTTGTTTCTCCTTACTAACTGCATAGTCCTCGCCCCGATGCCTCTCGCAGCTAGTCTACACCATCCAGAAGCTCGCCCGCCCCCTCCAGTAGCCTGCTCGTACACGAGTGGTTGCTAATCCCTAGGCCATTTCTGCGCTACCCAAACAACAGCTGCCGAATGCCCCTTGCACAAATTATGCCTACCAAGCAAATGGAAACCCTGTTTCTTGGGCTAAAATTAATACCATTGTTTATCTCCAAAATAATTTGTTTATTTTGAATAAATTATGAAATTCTACAAGAAAATTCTCATTAGTAACCATGTTCTACCCTCATTTGGAAACTAAACATACCTACATGTCACCTAAATTTCATTCAGAAATTTTCTTGTCAATTTCTATACAAAAACTACGAAAGTCAATTCCAAACATTCAAGTAGTAGTTTGTTTTGTACTGAACTTTTATAGCTGAATCTCAATGATTCTATCCAGATGTATCAAAAATAAATTGTCCAATTGCAAAGAAAATGACAATGATAACGCACATAAAAAGCAACAAAACACAATCCCTCAGTTTGAAATTTACCGTATGCACCATTAGTTTTCATTCCACTTTGTTCAAAAGTTTATACATACCTAAATCTCAAACCCACCAAGAATTTCTATCCTTCACAGTGTTTCCAATTCAAATATCTTTCAGCCAAATTCACAAATTTCATAATCTACATACGATGGCTCCTCTGCAAAATCTTACAGAAATCCAAAATATCAGGCGCCCATTCTCATCACTTACATCGCCCCTATAAATTGAACTTTCACAGAAACAATCGTGGAAACTATACCTGGCAAGCAAATGATTAAATTGTTCTCTCCAATAAAAGTAATCTGCTTTCACAGAAACAATCATGGAAACCATACCTGGCAAGCGAATGATTAAACAGTTCTCTCCAATAAAAGTAATCCGCTTTCACAAATTACGGGAAAATTACTTGTGGACAGTGATGCATTCATCTCTCAATTGGTCATCTTCCCCTGTAAAGAACAAATACAGTGCCATTACATAAAACAGCAAAGCAGTGCCACACAAGCAATACAAATCACCAACCTTCACCCGTTAAAATAAAAATAAATAAATAAATCACCAGCCTTCCAAAATTATACCCCATACATTCGGAACCAATACTTTTTAAAGGAAATATAATCAATTATGATCAGAAATTCAAGTCATTTATGGAATTAGAAAAAAAAAAAAAAAAGAGAGATGTTATTTTAGCTATTGAAGAGTATAAAGAGGCTATCCAGCCAACATTTTACCACAATCAAAAACTATTTATGATTGACCAGCTGCATGAATCCTTTTTCCAAAATCAAGAGAACAATCATCTGACCAAAATCACACCACTTTATCCCTAAATATAGAAAGCGAAAAGGCTCAAAAAAAAAAAACACACTTCAAACATGCTCTAAGCTTTCAATTATTTGGAAGATTAATTGTCCAATTATTCAAACTTGAAAGACATCCAGACTACTAAACTAAGTAATTAGAGATGATAACAGTCGTCCATTCAATTTTTAAAAGGCAATAACACATATTTTCACTACTATTTTGCTTTTGTAACAAACTTCAACGTTAACTTGTAGCACAATTACTCCAATTCAAAAAAAGTGGGGTGCAATCCAATTTCAATTCTGGACTAAATTGAATAAACTTTTGAAAGTTGCCACATTTGCAGCACCTCCAAAACCAAGATCATCAGCACCAGAACCATGACCATCACCAAAGCCAGTACTGTCTCTCTTCTCTCTATATTCGCATTATCAATATCAAATACCATCCCTCTAACTCAAAAAGCCCATCCTACAGTGTTTCCAACTATATATTTCTCGAGAATTCCAACAAAGTTGCAAGCCCCATCCAAATACCCACTTTTCAGCAATCCATCATCACTTCTCAGATACACAATAAAAGTTAAATCTGAGTGAATACCATCAGCCAAAATGTAGATACTGTCTTAAATCATACTAATGTCTTAAGATGGTATGATTTTTTTTAAGACTGCAGAGGTGAAATTCAACTTTTGTCAGACTTCATTCATGTACAACATATCTCCAGAATAGACTCACATCTAGAATGAGACTCACCTACTAGACATTGCTTGTCAAATTCTGAGTTGCATAATTGCATTGCTTACCTTAATTGCGAAGAGAGAGTGCACATAGATACAAAGCTTGAATCTTTTAATCAATTTAGAAAGAATGTGAAAATAAAAAATTTTAGATGGGAGTCAAATTCCAGCACAGACATGGATCGTTGCAATTCATCTGTTAAGACTATTGCTTATAGGAGTTCCAAGGGATAAACACAAGTGAATCACAGCATATACAACAGCTATGCTGGGGGGATTTTGGATTTCAGGGTTTAGTATACTGGAGTTCAAAAGAGGAAGATTTCCTTCTGCCATTGGAAGATAGTGTGATTGTAAGAGTTGAATCAAGGCCAATGAGGACAACTAGTCCATCTCAATTGGTCCAACATGTAAATTTGATTGAGCTAGCATTTGGTGTCTCAACTAAGTTGGATTGGTTAACCATGCAGTCCCACCAAAGTTTTGATTAAAATTCAGAAGTCCAGAATTTAAAATCGGAGAGTAATTCATCTCACCTTGGTGTTTTGGAGCAATTATATAACAAAGTTAAAATGGAGTGAATTTGTAACAAAACATAGTGGATATATATATTAAGCCTTTTTAAAAAAATCTAGATTCCAATTATACCTTGATGAGTGATGTTCGCAGATGACGCCATTTTAATTGACGATACAAAAGCTGCATCCAAGAAAAATTAGAACTCAGAGAACTTTGGAACAAAACCTTGTAAGCAAAGGGGAGAGACAGAGGGAGGGAGGGGGGAAGGCTCAAGCATATGCTTCCCACGTATTTAGTTATGATAAGAATAAAAGTCAAATAAAAAGTTGCGTCCAATAAAAATTAGAACTCAGGGCTTTGGAAACAGAACCTTTTAAGCTAAGGATAAAAAACAACAGAGCTTAGGCATATGCTTCCCATGTTTTTAGTTATGATAGGAATAAAAGTCAAAACAGAGTTTCCTGGCTAGAGCACCAGTTCCTCAAAGCTCACATCTTATATATCTAAAATCTTTTATTGAATAAATTGGAGAATGGCTGCTGGAGTCTAATCTAACAACAAACAGTCACAAAAACTTCAGGGTAAGTTTACAGAACTACAGTTCAATAAGGTATAATGTATAACTATAATTCTTGGGCAGTAAAAAGAATTCAACGCAAAGATGAAAATCATGGAAATCAAGATGTTAATACAGGTGTGTGACAACTTGAGGTTGTACTAAATCAAAATGAGTACATTCACAGGAGGTTAAAAGTGACATATATTATAACCTTGAAAAGAGTGCACCATTCTCTTCTAAACTGGATAAACAGAATGCCATGTTCTCTAAAAACAAATACGTTCTCCGTGGCCAAAAGTGATTTCTAATTTCCTATTTTCCAAAATCCTGGTAAATGATCCCTGTTACCAAGGAAAATTTGTATGCAAAACATGGCAAATACAACATCCTTCTTTAGACTTCAAAAATTTTGGTTGAGTCCAAGAAACAGTATATTGGCAATAATGGAATGCTTCAATGATGCATAAATCATATCATGACCCTCCCGTGGTAATAGATCATTAAAGTGGTAAGAACTGGGAATCTCACAAGAAAGTACAAAATAGATGCATTCAAATGCCATCAGGTTCTCCCTTATAATGAATTAAGGCAGTCAACATTAGTTGTCCTTACAAAGGTAATACAATTATGTGAAGAAGAGATACCAAGAAAAGCAAACTCCCACACATCTGTTCACAGTAGCAGGATGCAAATATTAAAGTGGTTTAGGTGAAAGATGCAGTATTCACCTTAACATACAGAACCTATGTGCGGAAATTCCATTTGACAAATGAAACAAGCATGAAAAGTTAATTTTAGCAGTCAGTCATCGGTAAGTTTTCACTTAAAAATGAGGGCAGTTAAAGTGGAAAGGAAGCAGAAGAAAAGCAATCCAAGATAATCCACAAGAGACATTACCCACAAAGGGCCCAAAGTTGCTCAAGCTCCAAGAGCTTCACGTGAGATTGCAATCCTGCATACCATCCCCACAAAGGCTAGAAATGCATTGAAATCAGTTCATCAGCTCTACATTGACGAATGCTAATATCCATTGATTCATTAAATGAGGGATATACGTCACAGCATTGTCGACGGGAAACCTGCATCTGAAACGAAGGGAAAATAAAAAAAAAGTTCAAAGGTGACATGAGCAGGAAGAAAAACCCTAAAAGATCAAATACAAGAAGAGAAACTAGCCACCATCTTTCAACTCAGGAATGTTCAAACCGCCTAAATCAATACCTGCTCGATATTAGATTCTAGAATGTGGGAAAATACTCTGACATGTCTCAGATGCATAATGACTTCAGCTCTAGAGCATTCCCCCAACCCTTGTCTGGTGTAAGTGCTCCAAACACCGCGATCATCAGAGACAACATTTTCCATAAAGAAGACAAGAGGTCGCTTACATTTATCTTTAGGATAGTCTCTCACATTAAACATGTAAAGACTATTCTCAGATTTTGCTGCTCTCCTCCATGGTTTAAAGGTCTTCTGAAGAGAAAGTAGATCTGGAAGGAGTTCATTTCCTTCAAATACCTGAATAGAATAGCCCCATGCTACCGAGACAGTCAATGAATTTGTACTGTCATAGCATACTGATTGTTGTAACATTCTGGTCTGATCAACATTAGCAGCATCAAAAAAGTGTTCTGCAGCAAGAGCCTTGCTCATACTTGGAAAGAGAGGATCTGCATTATCTAAGTGATGAAGGGACACTAACGGTGACAAGGGATGAGCAGATAGCATGCCAAACAAATCCCCTCGCATATCAACCTGGTAGACATCAATTGAATATAAAAAACTCGAGCTACAATTCCATCTCCAAAACCCACGAAAACCCTTTTTTTTTTTAAAAAACAAGAAAACTTACTCGACTCATATACCAAGAAAACCCATCTTTTAAAAAAACAAGAAAACGTACTCAACTCATATACAAAGAAGAACTACAACAGGATTAACTATGTCATTCAGTTGAAACAAACTCAGCCATTCAAGCAGAGAGCCTCAAATCAGATATGTAAGAACATAATTTTGGTTCAGAGTTTTCTTTCCTAAAAATTCAATTTTACAGAATCCTACCTCAAACGATACAATCCCAAAATTTAATAAACCTAAAATGCAACCAAACAAATGGTATTAATATTATCAAATATTAAATAACAAGTCAACCAAATATTTCATTCATCCAAAATCACATATATCAGTTACCACCAACTGCATCCCTTCTTTAATGTGACCAATCACTTATCCATAGTGAAATCAATTCAAATCAATAACAAAGGATTATATAATCAAGCGGATGAAAAAACAGCTCGTACCTGATGAAACCCTGGTTCATGAGTCAACTCAACACCCAACTCTGCCAAGCAAGAGAAAATCCTGGCGTCGCTACCGTACAAGTGAGCATATCGTACCAAACACGAATCCAATACACTAGCTAAAACCTTCCCCAGTGAATAGCTTATCGCAAAACCTCCGCCACCAAAAGCCATATTAAATGAATACCTCAAATTCTGCACATAACTCTCTGAATTGCTTCCTATGTAGTACCATTGATTATGATCATACTTGGACAGGATTTTTGCTAGATTTTCCACGAAAAACACCGTATCATCGTCTCCAAACACAAACCACCGCACATTGGGTTGCTCGAGATCAATCGCCTCTTTCACCAAACGAGCCACACGAATCGCGGATCTCAGGCCACCCTTAAAGGTGTAAGGGAAGCGAGAAGTATCCTTGCAAAGGATTACCGGAGGAAGAGAAGGATCATAAGATAAGGAGGAGTTCACATCAAGGAATGCAAAAGCCCGAGTAGTGCTACGGTTGTACCAGAGGCGGATGTAGGAGGAGCGAAGAGGCAAAGAGGAAGCAGAGGAAGCAATGGAGAAGAGAAGATGATGTCGCGTGGTAGAATTACCCGAAGAGAGAGCGCGTGAGACTGACGCAGGTGGCGAAGGTGGTGTCCGAAATAGAAGGTGGATAATTAATAAAAGGGAGATAACTAAAAGAACATCTTTCAACCGGGAAGGCCGGATAGTCAGTGATTTAGTGGTGGCGGCGGGCGTGGCGGAAGGCATTTTCCCAGAGGGGGGAGTTGAAGCGGTGGGGCTTCTGGGAAAGCGGCTGTAAAGAAAAGAAAAGGATTGATTCTTCTTGGTGGAGGAGTACATGGCAATGGTATTTACGGTCAATTTCGGTGGACGCTTCAGTGTAACTGCTAGTGGAGATTTGCCAGAAAGAATTTTTTTTTTTTTTCTTACAAGAGGGGTTTTTTATGATGTATTTAATATTATATTAAAATTTATACAATGCAATTAATCTATTTTCCCAGAAAATATTTGCCTCCATTAACATAACAGAAGGATATTTTAAGATCTGGAGAAGCGAAACAAGGGGGAGATGTCTGAAAGAAAGGATAGTTTATGGGAAGAGCCGGTTTGTTGTTTTGAATCCTTTCATTTTTGCATCAGGATAATATTTGCATTGGAGATTTGAGAGAATGGAATGGAATGGAATGAAATGAAAATAAATTAAGGACATTAGACAAATTTCTCTTTCTTCTTTTTTTTTTTTTTCAAAAAGGACATCAGACAATTCGCCATTATTTAAAATATTTTGGAACAATATCCGATTGTGTTAGAAACGGGAAGTGTCAATTTTAGCGCCAGAAAAATAAAAAATTTAAGGGTTTTAAAGCAAATATCAAAAAATAAATTAAATGCCTCATCATTTTGAAAGTAGCAAAAAAAAAAAACATATCTTCGTCTAAATGTCCCATGCTGAACTACTATCGGGCCACCACCTGCCGATTGCCAAAAGTTTAGTCGGTCGATCACTAGATTACTATCAATTTTAACTTTTATTTTTTTAATTTTATTTAAAAAAAAATAAAAAATAAAAGAGGGTAAAAAAATAAAAACAAAAATAAATGTATTCTTTACTGCACTTTTGCAATGTGCGTGCTATTTAGTAAAACAAACCATTTACTTACATTTTCCAAAAATTTAAATGAGAGAAAATATATGTGTAAGTTTTTCATAATAACAAACTTGATTCGTTTACATTCAAATTAATTTTAAACAAGTTTTTATCAAGTCAAGTTTCAAATAACTTCCGATCACTATTTTAAATGAAAGAAATTAAAATATTATAGGTTTGTAGTTAAATAAAAAATTATTATTTACACATTAATTAATCATTATATCAAATATTATAGGTTGGTAGTGAGTTGCTTGAGTTTAGCTACTGTTTACGATTTACAATCCAGAAATGGTGGATTCGTCTTCAAAGATTAATAGAAAACGATAGGCAATGTGATTCCCTCGGGTTTCAAATATGGATTTGGCCAAAATCGTGAAGGTTTTTCAGTTTTAAATTTCTCGCCGAAAAATTGGCATCGCTCAGATTTTGGGCAGAGAGTCACTGGAAAAATGTAGGGCTATAAAAAAATCACCAAAAACTGTACACTTGTAGCAAAAATAACCAGTGGATATATTCCTGAACTCCATTCTAAGTCCAACATGCCTGACTAAAGGCCCATTAGCCCAACCTTTTTGTATAAATAGATAGGTTTTCTAATGAAGAGCTTTGAATAATGAACAATTTTGACCTCACAACATTTATTAGAGCAGCCACAATATTGCCCAATTTAGTAAGCTCAATCTGTATTTATGAGATCCACTTTAGTGGATCCCATAGGCTGATAATGAAATTTATTGTTGAATAAAAGAATTTTAATTTTTATGAATTTTATTCGATATTATATTTTCAGTTTTTGATGCAGGAATTTTGAGTTATAATCATTATGCATGTTTTTATACACTAAAAACATATATAAATCTGTTATAAAAAAGTCATGTATGATTAAAAAGAAATTTGGGTATTTGTTTGATTCAAAAATTTATTTTTATAGAAATTAACTTTTTAAAAGGTTTAATTTAATTAGATTCATGGGATTAAGATTAAAATCTTACTTTTCAATCTCTTTTGTGTTCCAACGTCTATCTCAACTAAACACTTAATATTTCATCAAATTTATAGGAAGTCTCGGATCAAACAATGTCTTATATTTCAAGCGTGGGCCATGGAGAAAGTGGAAATTGAAATTGCACATTCTTACCATATAAAATTGTTGTGGATGTAATGCAAGGATCAGTAACAAAAGGGCGTTGGTGAGCAAAAAGTCATGTAAACACATAGAAGTTGACCATTTCCCTTTAGCTTTAAGTCGGTTTTGAAAATTTGTGAAGTAAATAAGAGAGACACGTGGACTTCTAAAAAGCTCCCTAATCAGTTTAATTAACTCTTTAGTCTTCGTTGGAACAGTGGTTTTTGTGCTGTGAAACCTTATAATCACAATATTTATAAGCTGAGAAATTCTTAGGAATTAAGAATGAAGAATGGAGGAAGAAATTGAAACATGAACAATAATGATATGCAATTCTTTTTTATTTTATTATTTTTTTCATTTGAGAAAAACGGTATACAATTAGCCTTCGTATCTTATTTAGTTTTTCATATGTATTATAAAATAATTAATTTGCATAAATTTAAAAAAAATTATTAATTAGACAAACTATGCATAAAAGACAAATCAAAGTGATGTGGAAAAGTATAATTGAAATAAAATTTATTGGTCTCATATGAAGCATTAAGGTTAATGATAGAAAATTAAAAGTATTTATTTTTTAACTGTCTTATAAACTATATAAGTATAGATAATAAATTTAATATTAATAATTGAAAAAAGACACCACCAAGTGTCCACTAGAATGAATAATTCAAATTTCCCAAATTGCAGAATTCTAATAGAAGAAAATGAAAATTTTTGAATTATAGTAAAAACATAAAATATCGGAAACCAAACCAACGGTATTGGTTAGTCTATACAAAAAAACAAAAGTGGGCCATGAAAAATATTTTGTCGACGAGCAGATTAAAAAAAAAAAAAGAACTTCCAAATTTGATTATAACAATTAAATGATTAATTAATTATAGGGTAGAATGGGAATATCAATGTAAAAAAAAAAATTATAAGGCTTCACGTTTCAAATATGAACCATACATGTGGACTCATAGTATATGCGAAAGCACAACGCTCAACAAAACATGTGGACAAGGACTGCTATTCCACTCCCATCCCTCCACGTACCAAATTAATTCTAGTACTGTCTTCGGTGACAAGAATGGGAAATTGGACCAACTCAATTCAATGTCATATCCAATTTTAAATTAGGTTAAAGGGAAATTTATAATTTGGTCTTTAATATTTGTTTCAACTTACAAAATGGTCCATATAGTTTGGAAAACCTATAAAAAGTTCTTTAAAGTTTGTCTTCGTTGCACATTCCGGTCCTTCTGTCAAAGAGTCTGCTATTTTCCTTGTTTTTCAGTTTATATATATATATTCCAACAAAACTTTATCTAATTCCATTTTAGTGCTTAGTTTTGTAAATTTTGTTTTTTTTAAACCGATAACTAAAATGGAATTAAGTACAATGCTATTTTATCATAAACTTAATTTACGATAAACTTAATAAGAGGCACATGCTCTTTTTTTTTTATTACTTTTCGTCTCCTCTTTATTAAATTAAAGGTTTTGTCCACTAGAAAATTAATTTGGTTTATTCAATATAGTCTAAATTTTTTAAATTGGTGTAAATTGTTATATTTATAAGAGCATTTTTAATGCTCATACGCTAGTTAGGAATTTTGTTTTCTTTGTTAAGTTTTCTGTATGGATGAGGTCCCAAACTGATTAATCTAGTTCTACTAATGTAATTATATGGCTTTCACCTTTAAAAAAAAATTATAGACTTTGTCTAACAAACATTAAAGAAATAAAAATTTTGTTAAATAATATCTATTTTCACGTGAGATAAACATCAAATAAAAATTCCGACCATTAAAAATTTTTTTAATAAAAATTCTATTTTTATTTATGTGTCAATTAAATTTGAGATAAATTATATGATTGGTGATCCTCTAAGCATGTAAAATTATTATCAATTGCTCAAATTAGACTAAAACTGTTACAACTTTATAAAACTTTAAAACTATATTAATAATATCCTACATGCACTCACAAAAAATAAAGATTTTTACTGTTTATACGAGTTATTTATTTTTTTTTGTTTTTGAAAAATTAGTGTCCATTTCGTCCTTACAAATGTGATTTTTGTCAATTTTTTTCTTGGTCCACTAAACCACACTGTTTTTCACATCAGGCCATTTTCTAAAATGTTTGTGGTAATTTTATAGTTTATGGCTGCAAAACATTTTCATAATACAATGCATTTATGACAATTTGGATACTCATTAACAGTAATTTCATTTTTGGCAAAATTGACTTTGATTTTTGTTTTCACCTCTTTTGAACACAGCATAATTTGAATAACACTAACACTTTCCACTGAATAATTTAACGGTGAAAATGGATCACATTCTCCAATGTTCTACACCCAAAATATTATATATCTTACCCAATTCTCTAATTATATATAACATGCATCTGCTGCATACACTGCACCACCTACACATTCACATCAATTTTTACTGTGCGGTATTCCGTAATATATAAAAAGGTAAAATTGTCCACTTAAAAAAAAAAAAAAATTAACTCTCTCTATTTTTCTCGAGTAAAGAGATGCACAATGGCTCCATATGTTATGGATGGAAGTAGTAATATATTATTAGTAGTCATTAAAATTTAAGCAAAGCGTCACAGTACGCCTAACAACGGTTCTTAACATTCAAATTTTACATATTTGTGGTGGTTATTTTCAAAAAACTTTTATGGTTCAAATTTTATAATTTAAATTACGATTTTTTAAAAAGAAAATTCACATGATAAATGAGTTGGTCTTAAATCTTGTAAGAAAATAAAGAATAAATAAGTGGAAAATAAATTTTATATCTTTTCAAAAATTAGAGTGACTTATCTTTATATTTTATATAATAGTTAATATATTTTAAAAGATTCTGTTAAGTTTTGTCGAAAATGGAAATCAAGAAATTGTATCTAATTTAAATATTTTTTACTCTAATTACATATGATATTAATTTTAATTGAAATAATATTGTTTAATTAAAAAATTAAACGTATGGAAGCTAATTAATACAAAATTAGAAAAAGAATTACCTTTCCTTGGCCTCTTTTATTCGAAAGAAAGCCTGAGAAATGCAAAACAAGGTATGTGGAACGTAGTGGAGTGGGGTTCCACCAAGAGAAAAGATCTTTAATTCATAGCCATACAAACTCTTCCTTTCTTATATTGCTTCTTCAGTAACCCAAATTGACTTTGTAACCACTCAACCGCAAAAATCATGGTTCTTGTAATCACACTTCTTTCTCTCCAACCATCTAACTAAAGCTTCTACCTTACCCTTTTCTGCCTTGTCAATTTTTTTTTTTTTTTTTTGGACTCACTCACTCTTCTTGTTTGATATATATACATTTAATTTAATTTAATCAAAACCCACATTTTCTTTCTTTATTTTATTTAATTAATTTTATAAGATTCTTCAAATAAATAAAAAAATCTTTACATAATTAAAATTTTCTCCACCACAAATTCAAATTCCATGCTTTAATGTGACAAAAACTTGCGAATAATACCCAAAATAAAAATAACTATAAAGATTTAATAATCTAGAATAAGATTAAAAATAGTGACATCTTAAATTGTCCTTTTGTATTCGGCCTATCATCTTAAATTCTGTCCAGAATTCTTCTTCCATGTTATATAAATAGGCCTTTCTTGACTCTCTTCTCCCTCCAATCTCCCATTGCTATTATTAATTAAATTAAAGAAAAAATGTGTAGAGGCGTAGGAGAAAGAAATCATAAAAACCAAGTGGGTTTTTTCTGCAATCGGCAAGAATTAGAAGAAGGTGAAGAAGAGAGGAGTAATTGTTTAAGTTGTGAGCTATGTGGGGATGAAGCATGTTTATATTGTCAAGCAGATAATGCATTTCTTTGTAGAAAATGTGACAAATGGGTTCATGAAGCTAATTTTCTAGCACTTAGACATATTAGATGTTTTCTTTGTAATACATGTCAAAACCTTACACACAGATATCTTATTGGTGCTTCAATGGAGATGCTGCTTCCTTCGATCATCAATTTAAGAGAAAGAGGAACAACAACACAGCTTTGTATTTCAAATTCTAACAATGCTTCTTCTGACTCTGACTCTGACTCTGATTCTGATTCTTCACTTAAAATGCCTTTCCTGTTTCTTTAATTTTATTTTCTCTTTTCGAATGTTAAAATCTGAGTCTCTCTTTGGTGCAATTTCTTGTTCCTCAGATTGTTGTATTCGTTGGGTTAGTTGTAGTAGAGATCTTTGAGTTTCAGGACGTACGGAAAATATATGGCAGAAGAAGAACAAAACAATTACAAATACCCATAAATTGCATATAATAGTTCTTTTTGCTCTTCTTCTTAATTAAATCTCTAAGAAGTTTAGTTATTTTTATTAGATTTGCTTTGTATTTTTTTTTTTTTATAAAAAAAATGTAACAACTGTACCATTTTGTTCAATACATATATAGTGACAAACCCATATATTGGGAATTAAAATAGTAATGTTAAAAAAATTCTATTATTTCTTAAATAATATCTTTTTTAATTTTAGATTGTGACTATCTACTTTTGTTGTAACTGTATTCTCAAAACTCGAACTTAATTGTTAAATAAATTAACATTGTAATGAGTGATGATGAGTTGATAATTATGTTCTGTAGAACTTGTTACAATGATGACCAGAAAAGTATTCTGTGGTGTGTGTGTGTCAATGCAACTTATAATGCAGAGAAAAAACAGCTCGTTATAATTATTTTAGAATATAGTAAGTACATATTTTAGAAGGAAAATATAAACCACAGAATAATTAAAATGTGCTCTTCATCTTTTCTAAAGCAAAATCTTACAGTTGAAGTTGTGGTGGTGGTAAGCATAGAGAGAGAGGTGCCATTTTTAATGATTTCCAAAGATTCTGGTACGTACATTTATCATCTTTGGCCCTTAAAAAGAAAAAAATCTCTGTGGAAATGAGGTTGGTAGGGTCTCAAATTATAACCTCTTCTTTTCTTTCTCAGAAATAATAATTTCACAGTATAAATGATTTAAGATTGTTGTCTCCGTATTATTTACAAAAATTAGACCATACATTTAAAGAAAAAAAAAACAATAATATCAATTGTATATACTAGAATTGAAATTAAAATTGAATTTGTTTGCTAAAATTTGAATTCAAATGGTTTGGATGAAATATCAGAATTGGTCCAACTATTTCTTTATTAAACCCATACTCAAGTTAGAAATTTGTCTTAATAGAATTAGATTATAATTGATTTAAAGGGAATAGGCGTTTGAAAAAAAAAATAGTTACAGAAAAAAGAAAAACAGATAAAAAATAGACGGGATAAAAAAAAAGAAAAAACGAGGTGGAAAGGACAAAAGGGAAGAAAACAAAAGTATGGGTTTAAGGTTGAAAATTGTTGTGTTTAAACAGAAGTTTAGTGACAGAAGAAAGAAAAACAAAAACAAAAATAGACGCAGAAAAATAGAGCACGCCAAAGAGAAGAAAAACAAAAGAAAGGAAAGAAAAAAGAGAGGAGAGGGATATGGGTCATAATCTAATTAAATGAAATCACATGGCATAAGCACATGCATATTGATGTTATTGATTATGGTTATGAAATTATTGATATTGCAGATTTAATTTATAGTAATTTATACTTACTTAGTATGCAATTTATTAAAAATCACAATTTTTGTTTCAAGTTCTTGACTGCAACTGATAGAGTTAAATCATAGATGTAGCACTTCGCACTCGTTTTGCTCAGGTCGATCAGCTGAAGCATAAGAACCTCTTTTCCTTATTGTTACATTCACATATATAGTTATTTTTAATAAGTTTATATTAAATAATATATAAGTATGATATTGTTAAATCTTTTAATTATAGACATATATGGTATATATTATAAGTAAAATATGTGACAACTGATGTCATGAATCCTAAGTGCACTTGACACCATATTATACTTTTTGGCATAAGCAAAAATTATTGTTGTATTATTGAGGATTGTCTAAGTGCATAAAAGTGATTATATAGAAGATCCTCTCGTCCTTGAAGTTCAAGAAATATTGTTGATTCAAGTCTTATAGGTTTGCTCATGGATTGTTCAAGATTGCTTTAATTTTTATTTTTATTTTGGTGATTAATATATATAAAAAAAATTAGAATTAGAAAATATAAAAAATCTTTCACATCAAACAGTTATTGTCAAAAACTCAATAAAAAGAGAGTGAAACAGCCATCACTAATAAAAACATAAATAAAAAAGACAAAGAACATTCAATATTTGAAATGGTATATGTGGCTAAATAAAATCCATGGAACTCATACATATATGGATCCAAAGTTCAGGGCATTATGGGTCCCATCATAAGAAAGGTGTTCAATTTCAAAATGCTAATTCCCAAGAAAGTTCCAGTTTAATTATTCAATTTTGAAAATAAACTTTAAATAGAAGCAACATAATTATGAGAGTTAATTGGAATATATACGTGTCAGCATAAGCAGAATAACCACTAAATAATCAAATATTTTATGCCTAGTGGATGTTAATCCATGTCCCTCTCTAGCTATATCTCAACAACTTAGCTGATTTCATCCACCAACCACATTATATAACAATAATTCAATTAATATAAAGCTTTGTCCTTTTTTTTCATTAAACAAAATTTTTTTTTTTTGAAGTTCATCGAGTCTTTTATTATCTCGCAATGGCCGTAAGTACCTAGCATGAATAATTGTATATGATAAGTTTCAAATTGGATTTTTTTTTAAATGAATTTAAATCACTTATTACTTGAATCAATTTGTTAATTTAAAAAATTAAACTAAAACATTAATTAACAATAATTATGATTTGATGTTTTCGTTGAATATATTTATTACTATTTTTCAAAATTAAATAAATTTATTTTTAAAATTGGGAGTTTTGAATAAATAACACAAATTTTATAGTAAAACTAAAAAATAACATATATTTCTAAAAATTAAAAAAAATAGCATATTTTTTATAAAAAATTCAAAACTGCCCCTGGTATATATATAAATATATATAGAATATATATACTCGGAGTATATATACAAGTATATATAGACTATATATACTCGAGGTATATATACAAGTATATATAGATTATACTCGGGTATATATACTAGTATATATAGACTATATATACTCGCGTATATATTATAATTTGTAAAGTCCATTGCTATGATTTATGACGTATATATAATATATATGATCTCATATATATTGGGTAATATGCTATTTATTCATATATACTGTCATATATACTAACAAATGAAGAGTATATACGACAGTATATATAGATCATGTATACTGTTACAAAAACTATGTATGAACAATGTATGTCAATTTGTGAAGCTCATATGCAATGATTTGTGTGGAGTATATATAATAGTATATATGATTCATATATACTAAGTTATGTGTTATTTTTATGGTGTATATATCAGTATATATAGTCTATATACACTGTCATATATACCAACAAACAGAATTTTGCAACAAATTTTGATAGCAATTAGTTTTGAATCATTACTTAGAACAGCAACACAAAAAACCAACAACATCAGGTCATATGCTTATATATAATAGTATACATGATTCATATATATTAGTTTATATATTATTTTTGTAGTATATAAATTAGTATATATAATCTATATATGCTGTCATATATACCAACAAACAGAATTTTGCAACAGATTTGAAGAAAAAAATAAAAACCTAAAATGGAGGAGGATGATTCACATACAATTCATAAATCAAATTAAAAACCTAAAATAGAGGAGGAGAAGAAGAAAAGACGAAGGAGGATGAGGAGGGCAGAAAGAAGAAGAAAAAAAAAAAGAAAGGAAAAATTGGTGGTAGAAAAAAAAAGAAAAAAAAATTAAATGAATTAATTAATTGGAAGAGTATTTTAATACATATAATATATATATTATTTATTTAATTTTTATAAATTTATACTATTTTATTAATTTAAGCATAAATAAGATGATATTCGATACATTACCCTTTAAAATTTTAGACGATGATAAGCAGTTTTTTTTTTTATTAAAAAAAATATTCACCAACCAGTGGGGGAGGCCTTTCACTCCGACGTTACATATTTTTTAGCCATAAATATGATTTATTAAATTCACATTTTTTTGCCCATCAAAATTCGACTTCTCTTCGCAGAACTTCCTTTTCCTTTCATAATCACCCCTCATCCTCCAAAAAGAAAAATCCAACTATAATTTCTTTGAGTCTTTTACAAGATTATACAAAAGAAATTATTACTATACAAAATATATTAGTATTATAAAATAATTATAGATGAGATCATTAATTTTATAATAAGCGTATTTTAAACATAATTGTGAAATAGGTAAAACATGTCATTTATATTTTTTTTTATTGCACTTAGTTTTTAAATTTTTTTATCTTTGTTTTTAATTGCTTTTTTACTTGTGCCTTTTCTAGTTTTTTTTTTTTTTTTTATTTTGCGAAAAAAAAGTTCTCCAAAAAATAAAAAATTTTACCATGGCTAAAACATTTACGTCATTAGAATCGGAATGTGATAGTGACTCCAATCATGCAATTTGTTTCACTTGTTTCAACACCAATTTATTAAAAAGTTAAAATTGTTCAGATTTAAAATTTTCCCGCAATAAAAAATCGATATGAAATTGAAGAACCTTTTAAAAAAAGTCAATAAATTTATACACAAGTTTATCAGTCAATCAATACCAATATTTATTGGCATTGACTAGTATTGATTGATATTAAGTATTAATTGATTTTTTCGACAAAAACCACCCAACGACTATAACGATCAATTTTTTGAATCCTTTGGTGAATGGAATTATGAAGATTATAAGCTGATATTGACAAATATAAATATACTAGAGAGATTGTTTATTTCAAAAAAGATTAAAAGGTAAAAACACCAAAAAAAAGTTAAATAATATTTCCTCAAGGTTGTATTTTCTCAATTTTTAAAATTATATGCTATTTATTGTATGTAGACATTAAAAGTGTTATATGCTATAGTTTTCTTAAGTAAAAGAAATCATGTCGCAAAAATGGATTGTTTTAACATTTTGAATTATGAAAAAGAAATGTTCATGATATTTTCTTTTTGATCTGAATTCTGAAAAGATGATTTTTGCAGAGTAAGTTTCATTCGAGGAAAAATGTGTTTACAAGAAGTTCTATTTTATTACTGTATTTAAAATTAGTCCTACTAAATACCAATTTAATTTTCTAACTCAGCAAGTTTCGAAAGATGAGATATGCCAAGGATGAGGCTCTTTGGGTGCAAGTTCTACGGGCCAAGTATCTCTAGAATGCCAGTCCATTGTTTAATATTGAGGCAAGGGTGGTAGGTGACTCTAAGCTATGGAAAAGTATCGTCAATGTGTGGCTACGGTTGCTTATGGTCTTTTCTGGTGCGTCGGGAGTGGCAGAAAGATCAGATTTTGGGTGGACAAATGGATTCCAAGTTCACCTCCACTTTGGACTTTTTATTCGCTTCTTTAAAGCAGTAGCGAGTTGTCTAAAACCGTTGCTGATTACGTTTTGGTTCCTGGAAGTTGGGATTGGAATCAATTCTCTAATTTGCTACGTTTGTCAACTCTACAGAAAATTTCTGGTATGGGTTGTCTGCTGATTAATGATGTTGATGACACATGTTATTGGGGTTATTCCCATTCTAGCAATTTCTCAGTTAAAACTGCATATATATGGCCTTAGAAGCTTTAGCTTGGAGTGATCGGAAGGCTATGTGGAAACTGATTTGGGGTTGGAAAGGTCCTGAAAGAGTAAAGGCTTTCCTTTTGTTTGCTGCAGGAGGGAGGATAATGACTAATGTTGAAAGAAAGCGTCAGCAGCTTTGTTGACTGGGATACATGCCTGCTTTGCTTGTTACTTACATTCGGAGAGTATTTTTCACGCATTAAGGGACCGTAATGTTGCAGAACGAGAGTTTGTGCTCAATTATGCTAGGCTTGTTGTCCGTGAGTTTGTTGAGCGGTGGCAATGGACCTGCTTATGCTGCTAATATTGTTTCAAATATTAAGAGCATCATGGCGGGGAATTGGATATATACTTCATGTGTATTCTGAAGCCAACTTTTGTGCAAATTAATTAGCCCATGAATTTCCCGCAGCCACCACATGGCTTTATGCCTCTTCTTTTTAATGATCAACCATATACTGTATTTACTAGAAGCGTTGCTGTTTCTGCAGCTTCTCATTGATGAATAAATTACTCTATCTTCTAAAAAAATTTCCGAAAATGTGATATTATTGAGATGGTTAGTTATCCGAAATTTTGTTATCATTTAAATATGCTTTTGCATGAATAAAATGCGACGTAACTAATTGACTTCTGGATAATAAAGTTATCAAAACGTACAAAGATCTCTTCAAAAAGCCTATTCCAGGATTATAATTTAGTTCTTTTACAAAGTAATTGTAGGTAAATAGAGGAGAATATTGTTTTATTGGAGTGATTAAGCTTCACAAAAAAGCTTAAAGCAAGAAAATGTTACTGTCCACTTAAACAATATGGTAGTAGTCTTCGATGTAGCCACAAGCAGCCCCAAATATGAATCAGCTTCCAGGAGGTCAAAAAATTCTAATGCCATTTGTAAAAGTATCATCTGCAATCACAAACATTCCAAATTAAAGAAGAAGAAATTCAGAAAAAAAAAATGCATTTATAAATTTATTTTAAACATGATTTCATGAAATTTCATATTGTGAGAATAAGTAAAATTTTCATATTTAACAAATTATAAATGAAATTGATAATCAATGATTAATTTGATCCAAGCATATTGAAGTCTTTCCCATGATTAAGATAATAATTAATGAATAGTGTTTGTATATATTAAGGTAAAAGGTTTAACCATGGCTCAAGTCCTTGTCCCAAGAGGGTCATAATCATATGCTTCACCAGCTTTAACAAATCTTCCTTTCACACGTTTTCTCGTATCAGCTCTGGCTTTACGAGATGCATATCTTATTTGCTTACCAAATCTGCACTATCAAACAAACTAAATCAAAATTTCTATATTTAACATTCCAATTTAAGATCATTAAAACTAGCTAGAGAGTTAAAAATAACAACATACGTCCGAGTTTTTTTCTTTTCATTATATCTAATTTTAGCCTTGTCCCTTGCTTGCGGGCACCCAGTTTCTAAGTTCAATTCCCATGGCGATTCAGTAGCCAAAAATGCAGGGGATAGTCCACAATCTTGATAGTCAGCTGCACTACTCTCACCGGTTATATTCGATAGCGAAAGAGATATGCTTTGATGATGAACTTGTCCTAAATTAATGTTTATGTTGCAATTTGGGTTCATAAACATGCAATTTGCATTCAAAGGAACTACATTCGTTGATTGAAATTTAATACAATCTTTTTGCCTCGATGAAGATACCTGCATCAATTATAAGTAAACCAAACATCATCAAAACTAATTAATTAAGGGATGTGAATTATTTGATTAAATAGCAACTGATGCCCTTATTCTGCTAAGGATAATATCATATCTATACTATTTATTATGATGTCGTTATAAGCAAATTAACCTCAGTTGCATTCTCGATTTGGCCGTTGGAGGATCCAGTGACAGATAAATTTTTGTCCGTTAAAATGCAGTCTTTTTGTTCATTGTTCCCCAGTTGATCTTGTGAACACCCAAATATTTCATCTCCATTTTCAAAGTTCAAAGAGACATCTTCCATATTAAAAACTTCACAATCACAAAGAGCTTCAACTTCAGAAATCCCAAGAATATCCTTAAAACTGGGGCAACCCTGTAACTATTAATTAAAAACAAAAAGAAAATTTATCAGAATGGAAATAAACAAAACAATGCGTGTTCCAACTGTTAGATTGTGTTTTTTATAGAGATATGTAAATTTGATTACGTACCTTTGAGTCATCTGGCAAGATAGGTGTTTGATCTTTATAAAATGGCACATTATTTTGATCTTGTGGAAGAACAACAGAAGGCTCCGTCCAAGCTTCCATTCCAAAAGACCCATCATTTTTTATTTGCTCCAAGCAACTACTAATTATAGAATTTTCATCTTCTGTCAAAGAAGATGAACCAAGTAACCCTGGATTAATAAAACTACCAGAAAGATCATGAGGTGCCTCAAGAACTGACGACCAAATTCTCGAAAACTCAGCGGAGGAAGGTGTTCCTGCATAGCAACATAACGTTTGAATATTATGGTGGAAAATTGAACACCCATTTTCATTCGAATCACAAGTCTGGCAAACTGACAATTTTTCATCCAAACACCGGAATATAGCTGCCTGACAATTGCATTTGTCGCATAAAAGTGATCGGAGGTGTTTGCGAGATAAACAATTTGCTGAATGAATAATTGCATCGCAATTTAAACATAGTCTTGCTGAGTCTGATTTGCAGTATACTACTGCCCTCACCACCCCACAAAATTCACACAAAGGTTCCATTAATTAAAATCTTTCAAGGTGGGAATTCCAATTTCCCAACATTAATCCAGAGCCAAAACTTCTTCAAACAGTAATTTTGTGAGAGATTTATTTTAAAAAAGAAACAATAATAATAATAATAATAATAATAATAATAATAATAATAATAATAATAATAATAATAATAAAATGTTTGTTTTCAGAATGAAAAAGGTAAGAATAAGTAATAGTAACAAGAAAAACGTGCAAATGTTGAAGAAAAAAAAAATAACAATAAAGTAGTAAAAGAAGATAAAATTTTAATTGAGAAATCAAAATAAGTTTTACAGTAATTAATTTAAAAATGCTTTTGTTTAGTTCTCGCTTGGGATTATTTATTTGAGTTTTTTTTTTCAAGTTTGTTCGGGACTAGTAATTAATTTATCATGGCGAAGCTTATATTTCGGGATTTACACGGGTGCATGGCAAGATAGTAAAAAAGTGGATAAGGAAGGAAGCTTTCATATTATGAAATGGGTCACAATTTGCCATGTCATCATCCCTCAGCTTTTGGGGAATCGTTTTTTAGACTGGGTGTGAAGTGATTTTGTGTTTATGGCTTGGAAGGTTGCTATCTCATCAGCTGAGCTGGCTTTTCTAAATAGAGTAATTAATGTTAAACACATTATTTTGATCCGAATCAAAATGAGGCATATAAAGCAATATCCTTCTAGAATAATATCTAAAAACAAAATTTTTATATTAGATCTAAAACACGTTTAAAACATTGTAGCTCTTGATTTATTCAAAAAGCACGCGGTTCGCAAGTTTATTACTTTCCATCGTTATAAAATTCTCAAATTGAAAATGAATTCGAGTAACTGTGTTCCCTTCAAATATAAAAAATTGACTGAAAATTTAATTCTCTAATAATAACATAAAAATGAATTTCTTAAAAATTAAATTCAACTCTCAAACTAAATATAAAAAGTGAATTAGACCACGTGATTGATTGGAATTTTTTGAAAGTTACGGTGTTAAAATTAGAATTTACTCTAACTTTGTGTGTTTAATAATTTAGTATTCGATTATTATTTGATGGTAATATTGTGACACATTAGTCTAAAAGAATATAAATGTTTTTGCCACATTCATCCTCTAACACGAACAAACAAATAAAAATCACCATAGATGCTTTATAATTTTTTTTTTTCATTTTGACTAAATATACCTCAATAAACAAGAATATATCATCTGCAAAAAATATATACAAAAAACTTCGGCTCATTTCTAGACAATTAAATCGGTTTTCATAGATCAGAATTCACCGAATTCTAAATGTAGCATGTCAATCTCTTCATAGAAAGAACAAAAATTTAAGGCAACAGTGGATTACCTGATGTATATCTCTAAACAAAGTGATAACCGAAGAAACATTATCATTCCACATTAGGTTAAAGTTTGCAGAAGAAAAGCACTTCATAATTAGCTTGACTAATGAAATAAGTATTGTAGAAGGACTAATGTTAGGCTAGAATAATATTATCTATGATATTCCGCCCGTGAATAAAGCTAGTTTGGGTTCCCAATACTATGCAAAATTCATTACAAAACATAATCATTCCAATTTGATTGGTGTTTATAGAAATTAGTGCTACCTCTGTCCTAAAATATTGTTTTTCCATTTTAAGGTGTTACAAAATATAAGAAATTTTCTATATTTATTATAGTTTTAGTGGTAAATATTATTTTTTCAAGATTACTCCTCATAAGTGAAGAGAGTGAATGTTTTTAATATATTAACATAAAGGTATCATGCTTAATTTAATAAAAAAATTGAATTACAAATGTTACAAGAGGGTTAATTCATTGTACCAATTGATCGAAAAAGCTTATATTTTGAGGTGTAGATAATACAATTCTGGTAACTCATCCTTGAAATCGTTTATTATTGTTTAATAATACTAATTTTTTTTATCACATGTCATACACGTAGATATTCGTTTCATATATGTATTTGTAATATTTATTAAATTTTATATTAGTATTTTATTTTTACAACTTTAAAATGAATATTATATTTATCGAGGTCGTTATATTCATTAAAATAAATTGTAAAAATATTAAACTTACATTCAACAAATTTAAAAAGAATCTATTACATAGTAATATTTATTCGTTAATTTAATAAATCTTATATTTTCACAGTGCGTTTCATTGCAAAATATAAATCCTAAAAATGTACTATTTCAATAGTAGTATTATTTATTTAATTATTTAAAAATTTTGAATATGTTTTACACTTCTACTTTATTTGAATAATAAAAATTAAATAATTTATTCTAACCATCAATTATTCTTTAAAAAAAAAGTATCTTACAAAAAACGTAATCAAATTGTTGTAAAATCGAACAAATTTAAATAGGATTATTATAATAATTATAATATAACATGTATTATTTAGATTCACTTAATAAATAGTAATTTTATTTTTCAATTTAAAAATACTATTTGTAATTAAAATCTAACAAATTAAATTCAAAATTAAAATTATAATTTAATAAGTTTACTTTTTTTTTATGAAAAATGTAATTTAAAAATTCTAATAGGGGCATTTAGGTAAAAATATTATCCATCATTCCCTTATTATTATTATTAATATTAATATTATTATTATTATTATTATTATTATTATTATTATTATTATTATTATTATTTATTAGTTTCACATAGTGGTGGCCACGGTCCAAGCCAAGCTGGTTTCGGGACGCGGATCGGCGGGCCGCGGTTCATCAGGGTGTGGGACCGGACCGGTGACCGGCAATTCAGCGTCGAGCCAGTTAACCAGCGATCCGCGGTTCAATCTCCGGTTATTTTACTGCTTCCGAACCACTGTTCAGCCGATTTATTTAATTTTATTTTGAAAATTTTTTAGGTAAAAAATAATTAAAAAAATTGGTAGTGCCTAATTTTCTATAAGATATTTTTTAGAGTTTTTTTAATTTTATGAGAGAAAAAATTAAATTTTAAAAAAATTGAAATCAAAATGAATAAAAAAATTGTAAATATTGAAAAAAAATTGAAAATATGGCAAAAAAGTAAGAATTTGAAGAAGTTATAATTCTATTCATGGAATGAAATTTATAAATTTAGAATGAAATTGAATAATTAAAGTTAAATTATTAGATAAAGAAAAAAAAATAGAAGGAAAAAAATTAGGTTTGCAAATAAATTTTTTATTTTTTAAAAAGATTTATTTTATCAACTTATTTTCATTAGGATAAAAAAAAATCAAAACTCACGTAATTCTTTTACTTTAATGGAAATTTTAAAACTCTAATTTTATTTTTTTACCTCAATTTTCGGGAGGAGCTCTCGATAATTTCCGAACTCTCGTCAAAAAAGAAGTCCAAACGTCTTGTTTTCGTGGATTAGCTGAAGCCCAATCGTCAACGTAAGCTTGTGCTCTAAAGTTCTCCGCTCTTAATTGAGTTCTTTTTTTGGAAAGAAGAAAGTCGTCGGTACTAAACACTTGCTCCACTACTACTATGAAGACCGGCGCTGCAAAACCTTTTTTGCAATTTTTTCCATTATTGAGAATGTATCTTCGTGTTGGTTCCGTCATTCTAAAATGTTGAATTTAATCGCATCGGTTGACTTACTTAGAAATTCAAATTATGTGGACAGTTATTTGTCAAGTTGCGGATAGGAACTTGCACCAGTACCCCTCGGCCTTTTTGGCGTTGGGAATAAATAAAGAACATTTTATTTTGGACCAATGTCTCACTTAGTCAGGCGGGAGTAGAACTCTCTCTAATGTCAGTAGATGTAGCCGAAACATTATTATTTCAAAATTCAAGAAATAATTCATTAATTGTTTGTCAAGTTTAATTAACAAGATAAAAACATTTACTTCTTCATTTTCAGGTAATTATAAAGTGTTATAATAAACTTTTAAAATATTTTCTAAAACTTGTAGTTTACACATACAATAAAAAACAATAGCAACAAAAAAATAGAAGTGGAATATTTTTAAATAATTCAACCATTTAGTTTTTTTAATTTGAACACAATTTTTAAATACATGTCATTTCCAAACATATACAACTTATCAACAATATTTACACTACATTGAAGAAAAATATGCGATGTTCATTTATAAACATGACTAAAAATATTTGCAGTTAAAAACTTGTAATTATATAATATTTGATTACAACTTTTCCAACATTGTGGATAAATTACAATGTCATGAATTTCTGGTGAATTATAAAAAGAACACAATATATCTTTATATTGATATGATTGTGATAATAAACTATATGTGAAATTCTACCTATACAAAATCATGATGAAATTTAGTTGGTTTCAAATTTTTAGTCTTACAAAATTTAGGATAAATTATTTATAAGTCCTTGAGGTTTTGCCTAATATACTCTGGGTCCCTCTATTTTGAAAATTGTATCATCAGGTCCCTCATATTTAAAATATTATACTATCATGTTCTTCCGTCCAAAACCGGCGTTAGTCAACTTAAAAAGTTAACGATTTTTTTCAAAATAACAAACCTACCCTTTGATTTATTTGAATCGAACAATAGTTCATTTGAATCATATCATCCTAATTAAACCCAATTTTTAAAGATTTAGGTTTGAATCGAACCAGACCGATTCGATTCAAACTATGCTACCCAGCCCAGAAAAGCACCAAACTGTGCCGTTTTGATTTGGAATAAAACAAAAAAAAAAAGAAAAGAGGAAAATGTGAAAGAAATCAGAAGGGAAACAGAGAAGAGTACGAAGATAGAAAGAAATCCAAAGGTGAAAATGGAAATGAAGAAATCAGAGAGAAAACAATTATGGATGGTAATTGATTCTCTACCCTCTGCGTTTAAAGGTTTTGTGATGAAAGATGATGATTATGGAAGTAGAAGAAAAACGAAAGACGAAAAACGGAAGACAAAAAGTTTCGAACGCCGCCACCATCTTCTTCATTTAAGTTTTCTGGGTTTAGGGCCTACTGCTTCGAAAACCAGAGAGAACACCACCATCTTCTTCATTTAAGTTTTCTAGGGAGAGAGACTGCTGCTTCAAAAACCAGAGAGAAGAAAGAAATCGTAAGAAATTTCAAGCTAAGGTTTTTTGTTTGTATGAATTGGGGGAAATCTCAATTTAGGGTTCCTGGTTAGAAATTGGGGATTTAGTTTAGGGATTTTACTTTCTGTAAATTGTGAAAAATTAGAATTAGGAGATTTCTGATTTGGAAATCGTTGTAAATAGTTTCTGTTTGGATCAATTTTGCCTAATGTGTTGAAAGCAGAATTGCTTTGTTGATTTTTTTTCCCCATTGTTTCTGTATTATCATGAATGTTGGTTTTAGGGTTTGAATTTAGTTTTGATTTTGATTTCTAGAGGAATAGACTGTAGAGGAAGAGATGGTGATGGAGGCGACGGCGTAGTAGAGGGGAAGAAAAATTTAAATCCCTAAACCTAACAATTAAAATAAATTTAATAATAATAATAATAATAATAATAATAATAATAATAATAATAATAATAATAATAATAATAATAATAATAATAATAATAAGGGTTTGATTTAAAAATTAGGTTTAATTAGAATGGTCTGATTCAAATGAACCATGATTCGATTCAAATAAACCAAAGGGTAGTTTTGTCATTTTGAAAAAAATCGTTGACTTTTTCAGTTGACTAACGTCATTTCTGGACAGAAGGACCTGATAGTATAATTTTTTAAATCTGAGGGACCCGATGATACAATTTCCAAAATAGAGAGACACCAGAGTATATTAGGCAAAATCTCAGGGACCTATAAATAATTTACCCCAAAATTTAAGCCAATTTTTCATGAATTTACTATAACTATATAAATGTTTAATTGGATTTTTAATAGGTGCAATATGTATATCTAAACATTTTAAACCATTTTGGACACATAAAATTAAAACATGACATGCACATCTTGTGACAATCTTATTCTATATATGTCATTTGTTAAACCAATCATATATTTTTTTAATATATCCATATTATTACATGTCACACACTATTTACTATAATTTACATTAGTAGTCACATGCTTTACATATAACAGATAACATATATATATCTAAACAAAATATCTCATAATATCATACTTATACATTATTTAATATAAATCTATTAAAAAAATTATACATATAGATGCAACAATGAGAAAGAGAGCTCTTATGCTTCAGCTAATTTATTTAGTCCTTTCGGACTGTTTTGCAATTATTTTTTATTACTTTTGGTCCTTTTATTTTTGTTATTTATGTTTTTGCCACAAAAATTTTTAAAAATTATATTTTTGACCTCTCTTAATTTGGGTGTCCTGAATCCGTTTTTTACCCCAGAATTTAATTTTAACTTCGTTTTTTGTCCGAAAACCTTAGAATAAATATTTTGTTGAATCTTTTTGTTTCAAATTGAATTTATTTTATTTATTTGGTTCGATTTTAAATCGACTTTGATAATTATAATTATTATTAATTATAATTAATATATGATAAATAGAGTTTGATAATTATTTTTAAAGCGTTATTAAATGATTTTAAAATAAAAATTTATATGAATTGAGTTTAAATTCAAGAAAAATAATATGGTTATTTTTCAAATTCAACTATTACAGAGAATTAAATATTTAATCATGCATCATAGCACATATGGATTATTTGTTTGATGAATTGAATATTTTTGCTATATTATGCATTATAGGAGCATTGAGTTCTAGAGTAGGGCGGGGTAAACAACCCGAGACTCAACCTAGCTCACAGCAGTAAGGTAAGTGTAAATCCACTTACTCATGTTTTTTACTGTGATGCTGTAAATTGCTAAATTTAAGATTATTGAACTGTTTGAACCGGTACTAAAGTCCAGTCACTTGATTTATATGCAAATTGGTATTATATGATATTTGAACTGTTTGGACCGGTATTGAAGTCTGGTTAATTGAAATTGTTTGAGTATTGAATTATGATGTTTTGATTCCTAAGTCAGTATTAAAATCCGACCAGTTGATTTATTATGATTTGATTATGGATATATATATTGTTTAGACCGGTACTGAAACCCGGTCATTGGATTATATGAAATATGATAATATGAGATATATGCTATATAAATGCATTTACACAGGATTTAAATAAGGCTGTTGTGATCATCGTAACCAATGTTTGCAAATTTCACAAAAGAAACTCATGGTTTCTATATGATTTGACGGATGGACCTACGGGTCATATTGTGTTACAGGGATGATCATTAGACTTTATAAGCTACAGGTTGATCTTCGAATCACTATATGTATATGAAATGACCGACGAATCATTTCAGTCTATATTTTACTGGCTAGTTATGAATACTTTTTCTAAAATTTTCAGGCAACACTTGGTCGATGAATCACAACGAAAGCAAATGAATAACATGTCACTATGCATCTTATGATATTACTATGATTTCAAACGATGTTTATGACTTGAAATAGTGTTGTATTGCTTAAGTATGATAAATTGAATTATATGATTGCTTTATTTGCTTTGGTTTATACTTGCTGAGTATGCGACTCATCAAAATCGCAAATTGTGTTTTCAGGTCTACAGTTTGAGTGAAGTCTGACACTTCACCAGCCTATACATAGGTCGGTAGAGCTGAAACCTAGGTCTCTCTCCCTCCTACATATCATTGTATATGCTGCATATAGTTTTTTGTTACATGTTTTGTTTGCTTAGCATAATGTTATATTTTTGGCATGTAATTATGAATTGATATATTCATTATGCCTAAAGGTAAATAGTTTTGTATGACTTATATTTGGTATATGTAAATTATTGTATGTAAGATGTTAAGTTTGATATAAGTTGATTATGGTTGATCATTGTTATGTTTATTGTTTAACATAACTAAAATGAATTAGTATATAAAAAAAAAGGCATGTTTTATGACGTATAGATGTAAGCATGGTAAGAAATGTAATAGTAGAATAAGTATAATAGTAATTATGAAGAGAAAAAAAAATATTAGCACTAAGAGATTTAATGAAATGTATAAAGAGAGTATTAGAGTGTAGAAAAATAGTAGAGAATTTTTATGACTAAAATGAACCAGTTCAACTACAATTAATAGACAACACATATAAATCTTTCGGACGTAAAATATCCTTCAAATATGACCGTTAATTGTTGTTGGGAGGGACAAAATCGGCCATTTTTTTTAAAGATTGTAACGGTTGGCTTGAACCAAATCGGCGGTTTAATTTGCGGGTTAGCCCAGCGATTCATCCTCGTTTCAGCCAATGTTCTGGAACCTGGGCGAACTGGCGGTTCAGTTAGGCTTGTCTACGATCACGTAACTGCTAGTTTAGACGGTCTGGTTTTTTGATCCAAACTGGCAGTTAATTAAAAAAATAAAATACAAAGCGGTCCGGTTAACCGATGGTTTTGGTGTGGTTCTGTCTTAGTTCCGATTCATAGCGAGTCACAGTTTAGAAAATGTTTGAACCCGAACCGGACCACCTCTCTTACAGTTCCGATTCGAGGCCGGTCCGATTACGGTTAACCGGCGAGCCAAAACCGAAAATTTTCTGGGCTGAACCGGCCCATGGCCACCACTAGTTTCACATAATAAATATTAATTTTAGTTTTTAATTTGGAAATGCTATTTGCAATTAAAATCTAACCAATTAAATATAAAATCATAAAGATAATTTAGTAAATTAATGTTTTATAAATAATTTAATTTAGAATTTCTCGTAGAGACATTTTAATTAGAAATGTTTTTGAGGGTTAATCCATTTGTATCAATTGGTTGAAAGTTTTTGGGAAAACTTAACTAAATCTTCCATTTTGTTAAGAGTTATTATTTTATTTAGTTATGTTTTATATACCTTAAATCGTTTAGTACTTTTATAAAAAATTCACATTATGTTATTTAATTTAACAGACACAAAACGTAATAATAACTATTATTGCAAAATAAAATAAGAAAATAATTACTTTCAACAACTAAATTTTGTACTCTCCAAATTGACCTTTGAGATATTGTTAATTTATTTATTATTACAGAATTATCAAAATCTTTTCATTAAAAATAAAAAGACGTAATTGACATATAGAATGAAGAAGATGACCCGTTTTCTTTCCCAAATTAATCAGATGTATTTTTTTTTATATAATAACCAATAATAGATTCTGTCAAATTGAATTGGTAGCAAGAAATTGTTTGCACAAGACAAGAATGGCCAAAAACCATGCATTACATCTCGCAACCGTCTCTGGCCTCTCCTTTCTAACCTCTTCTTCTTTATTACTCCCTCTTTATTCCCATTTCTTCGATTCAAATCTTTAAATAATTCCACCAAACATGACCGGAGATTCCCAGCCTTCCTTTCTCGGCCGAATCAGCATTCGCCGGAACACCATTATGGACGTCAGCAACGAGCAAGATATGGAAGAACTTGAAATCTTTCAAAAACACGTCGCCGATCGTTTTGCCTATTTGTTATCTCCTCCGGAGGAAATCGCCGCCATTGAACCTCTGCTTTCCATCACCTGGTTAAGAAAGTTCGTCGACGTTTTCTTATGCTGCGAAGCTGAATTTAAAGCCGTTCTCGTAATGGATCGCGATCCATCGCAAATTTGCAAGCCGCCGTTAGATCGGCTGATTCCTGAGCTTTTAGAAAGAGCCGTAAAAGCTCTTGATATCTGCTATGCGGTGTCGAGCGGGCTTGATTCGATTCGTCAATGTCAGAAATTAGCAGAAATTGCAGTCGCTGCTATGGAGCAAAAGCCAATGGCGGACGGAGAAGTGAAAAGAGCCAAAAAGGCGTTAACGTCGTTATTAAACGCCATGAAAATCGACGAAAACACCCATTGTAAGGGACCTGAAAGGAGTTGGTCATTTGGAAGAAAAGGAAATACAGGTACAAAAGAAAGAACGGCAGGCTGTTTCCGATCTCTATCGATGATCGTAGCGAAAAATTGGTCAGCTTCCAAACAAATTCAAGCAATGAGTTCAAATCTTATTGCGCCAAGAGGTACAGAGCAAACCGGACTTGCTTTACCTGTTTATATAATGAGCTCTGTTATGGTTATTGTAATGTGGATACTGGTTGCGGCGGTGCCATGTCAAGAACGGAGTGGATTAGCGACCCACTTTCAGATTCCGAGGAATTTAGGTTGGGCGCAGAGCTTGATAGGATTGCAAGAGAAGATTGGAGAGGAATGGAAGAAGAAGGAGAAGAAAGGAACGGCTGGGTTGATGGAGGAAATGCAGAGGATGGAGAAAATAGGACAGAGTTTGATTGAATTTGCAAATGGGTTTCAGTTTCCCGGAGAAACGGAGAAGGTAGAAGAGGTGCAAGCGCAGGTGACGGAGCTGGCGGAGATTTGTGGGAGAATGGAAGAAGGACTGTTACCTTTGCAAATGCAAATTAGAGAAGTATTTCATAGGCTTGTGAGGAGCAGAACAGAAATTCTTGAATTAGTGGAAAATGCCACCAAAATTTCTCAGACATCTTAATTTTGACCAAAAACCATTTCATTTCCTTAATTTTGTGAAAATTTTGTTTTTTTCTTTTCCTTTTAGACAAATTTTGGTCGTGTGATGAGTGTATGTGTATCAATATTTACTTGGAATTTTTGTTTACTTTATATATATATATGTTTTTTTTTCAAAAAAATATACTATATATATATATATTTTTTTTTTAAAAATGAAACATAATAAAACATCTTGCTTGTAGGTCTTTAAATATGGGCAGTTAGATTAATGTTCAAGAAAAAAAAAACTGGTCCTTCCCATTGGACACCAAAATAAGATTTATGCAATAATATTTCTAAAAATTATATATTTTTAAAAATTAATATCATCTGAAATATACAGAACAATATATTAATAGAATCGTACTATTAAACTCCACCACCGATAAAGAAAATTTGAGATTTTCAAATATAAGAAATTAGCTATTGTTCTTGAATAATTAAAATTAAATATAATAATCTGAATATATTAAAAAAACTCTATAAATAACTCTGTAAATGAGATGAAATAAATTTTGGTCTTGTCATGAGTGGATGTGTATCAACATTTACTTGCAATTTTTGTTTTACTTTATTTTTTCTTTTGAAAAAAAAAAAAAGTTACTTTACATATATATTTTTTATTTGGCGACTCAAAATTATGGGATTAATGTCTTTCTTCCTCCCTCCATTGGTTAAAAAACAAAAATATCTTTCTTCATCCATAAATATGGGACTGGATTGTGTAATTTCCAGTTCAATCCAAATTAATTATGATTTTTTTATAAATTATATTTTAAAAAATATTGAATATAAATAAACATATAATTTTTTTAGAAAAATATTTCTCATTAATTAATTTGATTAAGGAAAAACTTAGGATACATAATTATTATACATAAAATCACTAAATCTTCCCTTACATCTACTCTATTTGTTGCCATTTGAATTTGTTTTAGAATAAGAATATATTTAGGTTTAGTAATCCTAACTCTTTCTAGGAAATTGTTTGAACGCAAATTTAAGTTAGAAAATCGTTCTCTCTTCTAATCTATTTCTGTCATTATCCACAAATCAAGGGATTTTTCATACACAAATGATATTTTGATTTCTATTCTAATGAAAAATTAATGTTCAAGCATGAAAAATAATTGGAAAAAAGGTGTTTCACCCATATTTGAATTTCGGTTTGGTTCGGATTATAATTGATAGATGGACAATCGCACAATAATGGTTAGTTATCTCAAAAACTGTTGTGCATGACTGCAAATCTACTTTCATGGCTATGTTTATTTACATATAAAAGAGTTTTACATTCAAACACTTTTACTTTTGAACATTCAAACAACAAAAGGTTTTGATTTCTATTATTGAAGAACAGTTTGAAGAATTTGCTCTTCATGTTTAAGGAAAACCCATGTTGAAGGAGGTAATCGCGAGAGCTGGTGCAATTTTATCATACATGCGACGGTCGTTGATCAATGACCACATAGAATTAATCAATCAATGAGTAATGGCGAGGAGTAATGATGAAGAAACTGGTTGTGGCCATGAGAAGGCAGCCTTGATCAGCCAGCAGCTACGAGTAGGGCAATTTGGACTATTTGCGAAAGGTTCTCTTTCTTGCCAACAAAATTCAAATATAAATTTAAATAAGGGCAGTAATTTTACAAAGTATTATATGGAAAATTTAACTAAAGCACTAAATTATGGATTATTTTGAACTAGAGAATAAATCTATATATATAATATAATAAGATTTTAGGCTAAATTTAGAAATTATTTTTAAATTAATAGTTATTAAATACAACTAATTTTAATTTTATATTTTCATTTAATTTAACTACATAAATTTATACCTCAATTTATTTTAATTAAATCAAATTTGAATTTTAATTTCTACTTAAAAGAAAATTTATTTTAATAGTTTGAATTAAACATTAAATTTTAAGACAAAATTTTATTTTAATGATTTTGAATGAAATATTTTATTTTAAAACTAAATTTTTTTAAAAATTTCTTAAAAATATATTTATTAAAATCCTATACAACCTTTGTAAAAAAATAAATTAGTTAACTAATTATAATTTATTCTTTTAATTAAAATAATCATAATTTATTAAAAATAATTGATTTTTTAAAAAATTTATTAAAAATAATTGATTATATTCATTTATTTGTTTAATATATCTTAAATATATTCTTATCAAATCAAAAGAAAATTTAAATAAGAATCCTTATATGGAAAATCATTAAAACAACAAACTGGCTTAAAAAAAATTCAAATGAGACTTATTTTAATTGTAAATTGGCTTAATACAATAGAATTAGAAACATATTGTTTAAAAAAAAAGAAATTGATGAGTAGAATTTCTGTTTAAAAACAATTAATTGTAAATTATAACATTTTGGTTCTATTTCTATTAATGTTCAATTATAATTATAGTTATTTCTATTAATGTTCAATTATAATTATAGTTATTGTCTTCTTTTTATTTTAATTATAACACTTTAATTATATTTCCATTAATATTCAATTTTAATAATATTAGGGTATAAAATTACAATCTGTATATAAAAAGGTTCATGTAAACACAAAAATATTTAGGTGTTATGTATGTTTTTCTATTATAATTTTTCACTCATTATTAATTATTTTGATGATTTGTTTTTATTGTTTTTTAGCAAACCTTCTTTTCTATAAACATCAAATAATCATTCTTTTTTGTTAGCCACGTGAAAAGTTTAGGAGTATATTTTGACGGATTTATTTCATTCTTCTGCAGTTAAATTTAATAAGAACATATTTAAGATTTTACTTATATTAACTTGATTTTGTAAAAATTCTCTATGTTTTTTTTTTTTTTTTTTTTTTTTTTTTTTTATTTTATCAATTTTTTACAAAAATAAAAAAAAAATTTTTTAGACAAGTGCTAGTATTTGAATTTTTAGTGGGCGGACAGTAATTGAATTTACAAATCAATTTTTAAATTTTTCTATAATTTGTTCTCTATTCTATCAATTATAGATTTAATTTCAATATTCATAGACATGTTCATCATTAAATTGTACTTGAAATTGTATTGGTAATCGTCATCTTGAGATTACCAAAAGATATGTCTAATTTAAAACATTATAGCATTTTTTTGTAATTCATTTAGTTTCATCCATTTTGCTTAATTTATTCATTCTTGCTAATTTTTTCACATTATCTAGAGGATACCAAATTCTTATTTTTCAAAGTAAGTTTCATATATTATGTTTATTTAATATCTAAGATAAATTTTATTGTATAAGATTAGAGTGAAAAAAAATTATTAAAGATTACTGGAACAAATATTGATATTAAATTAAAACACCAAAATGAAAGTTACTACTAATTTTTCGAAAATATATACGAAAGAAAGAGAAGTTGTGGAGTTGATGTCAAGAGAATTTTTCATTTTTCTCAACTTTTTTGTCTTCTAAATCCAAATTTTGGGATGTCGTTAGTTTCTTTAGCCAACGGTAGCCCCTTTAATAGTTATTTTACTTATTTCTTTAGAAAATATACCAGATTTGACAATTTTTTGATAGATATGATGTTTTTATAATTTGTGTTCATTGTTCTTGTTTTAATGAGAGTTTTTGTTCTCACTTTTGAGATGAGTGTGAGCTCTTTTTTTAAATTAGGGATATAAGATTTGATTATGGTTCAGTTTAGGCAAGTTTTGTTTGTGAACTAGGTTTATAAAATCTTACCCTTGAATTAGACAATGATCATGATGTTCAAGGTCAATTTTTTAATCATTGGTTCATGTTTGGTTTACAGTTCAATAGTACGTGTTTCAAACCTTCACTTCACGCCCAATTCAAATGATTTTTTTTTAAAATGTCAAATTGTGAACCGTAACTGTTCACAGTTATGCGCACATTTTATGGTTCAATTATGATTACAATTGAAATTTTTTATAAACTAAACCACCACATTGACGGTTTAATCCATTTTTTCAGTTGACCAGTTTAAATTAGTATCTGATTGATCTATATACAAGTTTTATTTAAAAAGTTAAAATAAAGACTTCTATTTATATTAAAATCTACATGGACTGACGTGATTTTTTGTGAATTTTTTGTTCCAGAGAGGTATAGCTTGAATTACGAGTGTTTGGGGCAAGAGGGCATTTCAAGGGTTCATGGCATTTCAGGGGTTCATGGTAGGGGACATACCTCTAATCCCATATTGTTAAGAGTAGATCGAGATTGAAAAAAATTCGAGCTATCTAGATTGATTATTTACGGTGTAATTTCCATCCTATTAATGACATGAATATATACTCACTGCCCAATGCGCGGTTATAATACCAGTAATATATAATGGAGTGGATAGTACAGTTTACTTTTCATAAAGTAAAACAACGTGATTTTAACTTCTATATTATTTTTCAATTTTAGTTACATTTGCGATGTGTAAAACTTTTTTTTTCTCTTCGATTCTTTCATTATCTTCTGTTTTGTTCTTTTGGTTTTCTCTCTCTAATTCCACTCTCCTATCTTCATTTCATAATTTCTTCTATCTGATTTTGTTTTTGTCTTCTGTTTTGGAAACTTAATCTTTATTTTGTTCTCCTTGTGGAATAGTATGAGTGGCTTATAATGTGTTACTTAAATTATATGAAATGTTTCTTAAGCATAATTGGTATGCTTTAAGATACTCTTAATCAAATACAGTCATCCTGTTAAACTTGAAATATTGTATTTGAACTAAAGAAGTCAACTTTTATACAATCAGTAGCAGAATCAATAGGTGGATTATTGGTAGCAATATTAGAGAAGTGCAATTTATTATTTTCTTTGGATTATGCTTAGTCGAGTACTTTTAGATAAATCAATGCCTATTTTTGGAATTAAGGATGAATTATATTCTTCCTGCAATACCATTTTAGCATGTATTACTCAAGACACTCAAATATATTAGGGGAAAGAGGTGATTGAATGTGAGATTATGGCCATAGATGTAATAGATAATTGCTTTATTTTCTTTTCCCCTTTTAATGGTCCCTTTGAATGTACCCTTTTTAGTTGTAATTTTTATTCTTACTTGATGGGATAATGTTAATAATATGATTGTAATTCCATTTTTTTTTTGTTTTGTTTTTTGTAAAGAAGTGCATAATTATTATTTTTGTTAGAATCAAATATGCTCTTTTGTTTAATGAAGACGTAGAAGACTGAGACCAGCAACTAGCAACTAGCAACTAGCAACTAGCAACTAGCTCTTGACTATAGTTTTTAGTGTCCTGCTGACAAAAAGCAAGAGTTATGAGGTGAGGGAGAATAGGATTTGAGTGGTTAAATGATGATGGAAATGGGTTCAAAATGGAATAGAAAACAATCACAGATTTGATTTGGTTGTAATGAAGATTGACCAAGATTGTCGAATATTTCACTTTCCTTTTAGTAATTTATACAAAATCACATGAATTTTCTCTTTCCGAACTATGAAAAGGATTAAGAAGAGCTCCAAAGAAAGCCAACAAACTAAGTTCATTCAGCAGCTGATTGTCAATAGAATATAACATTTTTTGTCATAATTATGATATTCATACAATTGTATAGGAATTCTGAAAATAGTATTTTTATAAAATCAGTTAATTATGATTAATATTTATTTAATTATAAATTATAATATATTTTTTAACAGTGTCGATAGTTATTGTTAGCCTTGCCCTGGCATAATAGCAAGTACAATACTAAATGCTCTCTAATGTGTTTATTTTTTTTCACCAGATTCCAATCAATATGTAACAATAAAACAAGCAGCAACCAAGTTATGGGGACTTTCAAATCGGAACACCAAAATTATTGTCAGTGATGATTACACATTTTGTAACTGATACAAATTAAATTACATACAACCATTCCATTCAGTGACATTTCCAGTCCCAGAAAAGAAAGAAAAAAGTTCACACATTATGTGACCCAACCAAATCTAATGCACAAATTTCAAAGAAAATATGAAGGAATTTGTGGTCATTTCTCATCAAAAATTAACATATTCTGCTAAGAATTTCTAAACAACATTCAGCTTGTGATCAGTTGAATAAACATTCTACTTTTCGGTTTATACCTCTTATGTTTTGCCGTTGAAGCATCAAGCACATCCAAAGAACTGTTCCAGAGACGGTGCACTAAACACGTTAGCAGCAGTTCTTTCTGGCCTAATAGGAGAGATGTGAAGCTGATATTTGATAAACCTCTGTAACAAGCAGTGAATATTGATAATTAGAGCTAACCATACAAAGAGTTAAAAAAAAAAAAAAAAAAAGAAAAAGAAATGCAAGTCATATTGATACTTACAGCTAACTGAGTAACAATTTCAGGATTTGTGTCAATATGCCAATCTGGTTCTAGCTGCCTGACAAATGACGTTCGTCCATTTTCTATGCTACAAAAAAGAACCTGCAGGTGCATTTTCAATTAATTAGAGACATTAAATAAATTTAAAATCCTAACTTTTTAAAAAATAAAAGGAAAACCACAATGGAAATATCTAAACCCAAAATTTATAGTTAAAAACACAATGTAATGTTTATTGGGCACAAGAAGGCTGTGCTCTTCAAGCTTTGTTCATCTCAGGAAAAGCATGCACTAGGTTAACTCCACATCTTAAAACAAAGGCCACCCGAAATACATGAAACCAATTCCTGCTATCATGATCCGGAGTACAATTACTCAATTATTTAGCCCCACCCCCCCAATATCAAGAACACTCCATAAGCATTAGAATTTCAGTCTAACAACTTTGAGTGCATGACAACTTAATATGTTTCTTCTACTTCCAACGTTCAGCATTACTCCATGTCTTCTTTTAGTAGTTGTGATATTCCAATCATATCTCCAATTACAATTCACTAACATGCTACCATCACCATCTTCCACGTAAAGTTTGATAATTTGAACATGATAGCCATTTCAACATCAATATATTCAAATTGTTCCATCATATGTGTCCATGACTCTGATCAGATGCATTCGCAAACCATATGATAGCTAAAAAGTAAAGAATTAATATAATTTGCCAAAAGTATCGACGACCCGTGCCTTGTGCCTTGAACTGCACCTCAAACCGTATCAATAGATACACCTAAGATTATATTTAGCAGGACAAAATGAACGCAAACCAAATAGGAAAGTCTGAAGCCAACAATAAAGGAGAATACACAACATTGTTATGACCGCCATTTGGGCCATTTGGTTTGCAAGACAAAACGTTAATCAAATGATTCATTATAGCAACAGCTGAATTTCTCTCAAGAAAATTTACAATTTGGTAGAAACCTTCAACTAATTGAAAGATGATACCTACCATACTAAAAAAAAAGAAACACACCTAGATCAAAATGACATTTTCGCTTTTCATTACAAGAAAAATTATGATAAATGTGGTAGGATATTCAGGATAATGTTTTTAACACAATTCTTTGTAACTTCACAACTACTACAAAATGGTAGCTCTTGTATTTATAACCATCCATTTCGACATAATAATTATATTATAGTTATATTTGAATATCAACAAAGCATATAGAGAGCAATTGGAATCAACAGGTACATTATGCTTGATAATGAAAAAATGATACAACCTTCTTTCTTAGGACATACAAACAAGAGCAAGGCCATTAATGTCTAAATATTTTTGAAGATTGAAAATAAAAAAAATAAAAAAAAAAACCTTAATCATCTTCAAGTTTGCAGTTGGTAATTTCCATATAAAGAAAACCAACTCAATTTATCAGAGTAAAATGATCCTATCAAAAAAAGGATGTCAAGAGAAACAAAAGCTATGATACTATGGAAATAGAACACTATTATGCATCATTTACATAAAAATTCCAAGATGAGAAATTTTGATTGTTATATACCATAGAAACAATGAATTCAGGTAGCAATACTCACCTTATCTTTGACTAAACCACCAGATGTGAAAACCCCTGCATTCTCCAAAGCTGCAAGAACTTTTTGCTGAATAAAATTTATTCATGATGTCAGAAATGAAGCAGGATTAACTAGCAAGCATGAAAAGAAGTTTAGCAAGGAATCGAAAGAAATTTAAATGGCCTAACACATATATATACCCCCTTTAAATTTTTCCCTCGGGTCGGGTAGAAGTAGAACCTCAATTCTTTGTGAATGTACAATCATGTCACTCAAGTTTATAATTTTATGACAGACACAATTGCACGCATGTCAAACCATTATTGGACTTTATCCTAACATTTTGGCACCTGAATCTTTTATGAATGCACAATTATGCACCTAAACTAACATTTTTGGAAGAAATTTACTCTCTTCCACAGAGTGTAAGTGGTTCAAAGCCATGCCAATTTCCCAGTGTTACAAGGTGTTAAATGATAGCAAAATTAAAAGTTCTGGTGCATGATTGTTCCTCCATAAAGGTTAGGAGCATAAATGTGTATGAAGCCAAATTTTAAATTGTTGACACTTGGTGCAACGGTAGAGTTGTCACCAAATAACCATGAGGTCACGGGTTCAATCGTCATGGAAACAGCCTCTTACAAAAATGTACGGCAGATACTTTGACCCAAAGAGTTCCAACCCTTCCCCAGACCCGTGCACACGAGCTTCATGCACCAGGCTGAGGGGGCAACATAGTACTTAACAGAACTACGTAAAAAAAAAAAAACTTGATTGGCCGACTATTGGTCTCTGTTTAAGGGAACATCCACAATTTTTTCCATGTGCAAAAAATCCTCAAGTAAGCTACTGTGTGAGAAGATGCAAAGGGTATATTCGGTGAACCAAATAAAAACATCAACAAATCAGCAACACAAACAACAACTCATGCATGAAGCACCAATTTGAAAACTGAAAAAAAAAATAAAATAAAATAAATAAATAACACTATATCATGTAAGCATAGGCAATAAATACATCACAGGCAAGCATTATGTATATAAGAACACGCATAATAGATCATAAACCCAAATTAATAAAGGAAAGGCTACAAAGTTTGGCAATAATAATAATACTCATTATATGACAAAGTACTGTTGTAATCAGAGTGTGTACGTACTTCACTCTCATCATCACAGACTCTTTCCATGAGATAAAGATCACAAAATTTTGTTATCTCCAACAGCACCTCCAGAACAGAAGATCTTACAGTAGCTTGTTTCTGTCACAAGAAAACAACTCAGTTATCCTTGTAGGTTGCTCTCGGTTGAAAGCACAAATTTTACAGCAAAAAATATTTGCCACCTGAAGCTCCTCTGGAGTAGTTTCCTCAAGGATAACCCCAAGCAAACGACATGTCACCTGCACATTATAAGTGGTAAGATCTGTAATATCTAAGGAGTTGGCTTTCTTAAATACTAGAAAATGATCCCAGCACTTAAGCCGTTTAATTGTGATGCTACATTCTATTGCAATATTTTAACACCACCTCTGCAAATTTTAGAGCCACTAGAAGGACTAATCGAACAAGATGGCCTGCTGAGGATTATAAACTAAATATCTACAAATATAATTGAAATGAAAATGGCAGTATCTTAACATGCTAAATCCAAAGATCCATAAACATGCTTGTTAATTAAGAGACAGTTTTTGGACTTAAACTGGAAGCTTTGAATAAATTAGGATTAGGAAACAAGTACCATTAAAGAGGGCAAACTAAAATATATAACTACATCCAAAAATTTCAAAAAGCATTCTAATTTTTTTTTTAGATACACAGCAGTGTAATATTAACACCATAAAATCTTTAGTCAACTGACAAGAGGCAAGAACATAATCTACCTTTCTTCCTTCACTCAATTTCTGTCTAACTACCTGTCCCAAAGTTGGCTGGAAAATAAGAGAATGTACAAAAAGAATTAGCAAACATAAAATATTGAAATACAGTTCAATAAGGTACACTAAGAATTAGCAATATGAAATAATCAAATATGGTTCAATTGTTGAGAAAACATTGATGCTTACCTTTACTGGCTGGAAGAATTCATCGACAACATTTTGTGCTCTCAAATCATCTGAAGTTGAACAAACTCCAGAAGATGTCAACGTTGAATTTGATGGAGCACTGACTACCGAATTACCAGTTGTAGGAACTTGACGTTTTGGCTGTCTTCGTCGAGTTCCACTGGGTGACCTCAACAACCTCCAAGTAAAGACTATTGCAACAGCAAGCCCTGCAATAGCCCCAACAGATCGAATATCCTGGCACCAATATTAAAGTAGTGAGAACTCCCATATGCCCCAAATAAAAAAAAATAAAAAATTGATTCTTGATGAGTTACAAGCAGACATGAAGTCAAGGAAAACTTGATTTAGGTGTCATGTTGATTCAAATTTCAAGTGAGAATTCCTAATTTTTCTTCTATACTTATATTTATAAACTTTACATTTCAAACTATTTAGGAATAAGTAGATTATTTTTCTTGCTGTATATCCAATTTAGCATTGGTTAAATTTTTACTTGTTTGAGACTATAACCATAGTCAGGCAACTATTAAATAACTAGATTTTACTGCTTGGGATTTCAAACCATAGTACTGGGAGCAATGCAAGGTTTATAAATAATGCAACACTGTTTTTCTTAAGTTTATTAATAATGAAATGTTATAAGTATGGATTTCAAAGCATTGGTCTTCAGTCTCCTCTCTTCCATTTATCTATCCCTTCCCATGCCACAGCTGCTGTCGTTTCACTCTCCCCAATCTCTTTTCTAGTTGAATTTCAGGCAAATATCTTAGTTTCTCCTTTAGTTCCTGCAATTTAACTCTCTCTGTTCTTTTTTTATTGGGCCAATTCCATCCACATCACTAATTTACTTTAGATGTAGAAAAACCAATTGCACCTAGGACGCTGGAGGAAAAAAAAAAAGGCAATATCACAGCTTCCATTATGCATTTGTAATTTAAACCTTATCAACTGTTCTTCCTTTTTTTATTTTTCTTTAGTTCCATGAGAATAGTAATAGCTTTGACCACAGTTTTATCAATAATAAGATGACATGTAAAGACACCAACATATTATTCAAATGATGTATCTACTTGGCTTATTATTACTATTACTTTCTTCTGGATATTCACCTAGAAGAAAAACAACTACAAGCTAAAGTTAAACAGCCTATTTTTCTGTCTCAGTAATATTTTTCAGGTTTCAGCCACAAACAATATACGGTAGTTATTTACATTGATATTTGAAAGATTAGTAAACTAACAAGTAATCAAATGATTGTCACATACTAATTGATGAGTAAATAGACATTACATAATTCTTTGTTCAAGTTCAATAATGCAGAAGAAATAATATAAATATGCTCTCCAATTTAAACAATTCCTAGCTCCCCTCGTCTCCCTCACCTAAGAATATCTATCTTAGCTCTAACACCGTGGAAACCACAGCCAAATGAAGGTCAGTCACTTTTGCAATTTCTATGATGGATGCATTTGATTTTGCCCAATCCAAGGAAACACAATCCAGGACAGCTCGGAGTAACTATGCAACAAAGAAGAAGAGGATATTTTTTATATTTTGTTCTCAAAATTATCCATATAAAAAACTTAAAACCCCAACAATCACTGATAGCTTAGCTAAACATTAAAGCTGCTCGAATTGCCAAAGACAAATTTCTTAAGCTATATAAATCGAATTCAGCAGTAATTCCCGATTACAACCCCTCAAACGAAATGATTTATAAAATAGTCCCAAATACACTAATTTCCAAGACCAACAATGCAAAAAATAAAATTAAAAACCATGCAAACAGCCCAATTAACTAACAAAACGGAAATTAAGAAGGAAGTTAGTTTCAGATCGAACCATAAAATTGAAAAGAAAAAAGGAAATTTGACAAGGAAAGAGAGATAGAAACCAGATTATGGAAAGATATGGAGAAGAGATTAGACAGCTTGAAGGTTATGTAAGCGCCGAACCGCTTGATCAGCTGAAGCAGCTCGTCCTTGGATGATTCTGCCATATGCCCTAAGAAAGAAATCTGTTGTTATAAAATAGCAAAACGCCGCGTCGTTCTGAAGAATCCAAAAGCGGATTTGCGTGGAGGAAGAAATGGTTAGATTCTGAGGTGTTGTTCTTGCATTAAATTGGCAAGCCTTTGGCTTCTTCTCGTCTACGTTTAATTAAGTATGAACTGGAGAGAGAGACCACTTCGGTTTTGGCCTTTGGGATTCCCAGCGTAGACTGTGTGTGCTTTTTCTATGCTTTTTTTTTGTTTATTTTATTTTTATGAAAAAAAAAGGTTTTATTTTTTTTATTTTTTTTAAAATTACCGTAAAAATTTACAAAACAAAATTACTAGACATCATCGTACAGGTGCACAAGAGCGCCGTCTTACACGTTAGTTAATCTTTTTCTCTTCCAAATAGATCGATACAAAGCTTACGGGGGTGTTTCAGCTGCTTTTTTAACCTACTTTTATAACATGTTTGTCCAGGCTGTATCATAAGTAGCCGATAATAAATGACTTATAAAAAGCAGAAATAGTTAAAATAACAATAATAAATATATATGAGTACTTATTTTTTAACTATTTAATATAATAATTTTAAAAATTTAACAAATTAAATTATTTTATTTTTTAAAATTAATTTTTATTAATTGAACTAATTAAATATATATTTTTAAGTGTAATTTATTTTTTCTAAACAGAAAGGTTATAAACAAAATTTATACTAAAATCATATTATTAATACTTTTATATTTAAAACCTAAATGGTGGCAGTGGAATTTGGGGTGATTTCCAAACATAGTGTTAAAATTTTTAAAGTGGACAAAAAAATTGATTTAAAATTGAAATGTGGACATCTGAAGAGAGTTCGCATATGTATTATGCGAACTCTGAATAGGACATCTGAAAAGAGTTCGCTTATGTGAACTTTGAATGAGAAATCTGAGAGCTAAATTTAAAATACTAAAATCTAAAATCTCATCCCTTAAGATAGTTCCTCATTAATTTATATACGTAGTATGTATACGAACTTTGGAAAAACAAATAATAATTTATTAAGTTCGCATAACTTATATGCGAATTATTGAAATTCGCAAATATAATATGCGAACACCCTATTTGTTGTCCCATTTAAAATTTTAACACATTTAGTGGAGGTGTGTGTGGGTAAAATAGGTGTAGAGGTGGCAGCGGCGGGGTGGAAGAGGTGTGGTATGGTGGGAGGGTAAATTATTTGATCATACCAAAATTCCTTATAAACAGTTTTGAAATAAGCTAGGAATTAAGAAAAATAAGTTTAAGGAATATATGTAACTCAGCAGCTTATAAGGAGTTTTGACCAGCTTATAAGCTTAGAGAAATAACCCCTTGCCACTGCTTTGGCGTTTGTAATGGACACTATATGCCCTGTCGATACCAAGTGCGCTTCTCAAATCTCCGCCCTTCTCCGTCCTCCTCCTCCTCTCCAAGTCCAGGCACTCTTTCTCTCCCTTTACGCATGATTCCTGACGTTTTATGTATTTTTTTCTCAAGATTACGATTCTGTTTATGTTTTAGGAATATTTTGAGGAGCTGATATCGAGCAGGCAATGCCATGGCATCAAAGTTGAGCAGAACGGGAAGATTGGGAAAGGTGCAAGACAATGGCATATGTTTGCTTCCATTCTTTTGTATTATGTTGTTCTGTTACTTGCTTTATTCATTGAAACTTGCCAAATTGGCTTTATGCGTTACTGTTTGTGATGGGTTATTATAAAGCTAAGTATAAGAGTTCCATTATTCTTTCATTTTGATAGAGACTTTACAAGTTAGGATGTGTATTTCAGGTGTCTATGCTCACTCGCATTTCAAAGAAGGGGATCTTATTCTGAAGGACCCAATGCTTGTGGGTATTCAGCATCCCTCTAACAAGGTCTTTGAACTACCGATATTGATTTTTTCCCCCTTTTTGATTACCTTTGCCATTTTCTTAATAATCTTATCCAAAAGATTGCTAATTTGTGTTTTCCTTTTATTTTTTCCATTTTGCAGATTGACTGTCTAGTCTGCAGCTTTTGTTTCCAATTTATTGGCTCAGTAGAGCAACAGATTGGAAGGAAACTCTGGTTGCAAAATCTCGGTGTGTCTGTGAGCAATGTATGCGATGAAGAGGTTTCAAAAGATTGCTGTGCTACCAATTCATCTGATGAAGATGATTGTCACAGGACGGATTATAAATCTTTGGCGAATGGTGCTTCCAGCTGTTCCAATGGCAAAGTTAATTTGCCTAAAGCAGTTGTGGAATCATTAATGAATGGTGAACTGATATTGCCTAACTCCAACAAATTCCCCCTGCCTCCAGCAATCTCTTGTCCTGGGGGATGCAGGGAAGCTTACTACTGCAGGTAAGTCAATTTAATAATATGCTTAAAGTTGAATTTATTGTTCCTCTAATCTTCATTTCAACCTCTTCTCCTCTATTGTTCATATGTCAATCTTTGTGTTATGAGATCATGTTGCCTTAAATAATGGCAACAACTGGAATTATAGTATACATGATTCTGGAAAACCAGTCTTGGAAATTCAAAAAGATTTGTCTTCAACTTGACAGCTACTGTGTTTTTTTTGACCCCTGAACATGATAAAATAAAACAAAATGAACATTTTTCCAGCTACTATGATACAATTGTATGAATTCACAGCTGTACTTGCAAATGGTACTGCATAATGGCACCACTCATGTGTTGACCTAGTTACTTGTTTGCGAAGACAGAGAAGTAATTTTTGTGGTCATTCCTTTAATTGTTTTGAGAGCCTTCTCAAAAGCTTAACAAAGTCTTAAGAGGCAATTGCTCAACAGGGTTCCCAGCAATAAAATTTCAAGGGTTTAAATGAGAATTCTGTTATTTTACAGCTGGAAAAAATGCCCGCTGAGTCTACTAATTCTGACTTTCAGAAAACTTTCATATCTGGATTTCCATTGCCACTGGAATGTCTTGAAAAATATGTTCCAACAATATAAGGCATCTGGCATAAAATTTCCCTTTTGACTATGTTTCCTATATTGTTGTAGCAAAGCATGTGCAGAGGCAGATTGGGAATCCTCACATTCATTACTTTGCACTGGGGAGAGATCAGAATCACTATCGAGAGGTGCACTTTTGAAATTTATGCAACATGCAAATGGTTTGTTCTAACTTCTAAGACAAGTTTTAATTTTTCTTTCTCTGTTCCAGTATGTCTTTCTACTTGTTTCATTTTACTGTTAGCCTTCTCATCATACTTCTCTCTTTTATGTTCTTTGATTTTCGCAGAAACAAATGACATCTTTCTCCTTGCAGCAAAGGTAACTATTTTTAAAATTTACTGTTTTCTCATGAGCATAGATTGGCTCAATAAAATGAACTCTGACCTTTAATGTGCTTTTAAATTTATCTGTATTCTACATCTATGATTCATATTCGTAAGATCCCCAAAACAACTAAATCTTCTTCTTTTTCCTGATCAAATCATTTTCAGATAGTCATAACACTTTATAACCTTAATATGAGGAAAATTTTTGGGAGTTTATTTATCGTGAAGCATAGAAACAAAGGCGGGTCTACTTGTTGGTCCTGGAATAAGTCTACAGTTTAATCCATGTTAAACCAGTTCACCTAAGATTTTTTCATTGTCCTATCTAGCATTCAGAAATTTCCTTAAATTGATGGAAGT